>UCOJ01000288.1:0-134390 GCA_900474305.1 Cecidostiba fungosa | reverse complement strand
GCCATGACACCTCTTCATAAGAAATACATGAGAAGTGTCATGGCTGACGTTCTAGATATTCAAAGATTCAATTAATGGCTACTGTACGTAACCGTATGGAATCATACTGAAATGTAACTAGAACGTACGATTTTTATTTCTAATGGGGTTTATTCTGATACAATAGGAAGTATTCCATTATGCTGCTGTTAAAAAAAAAAAAAAAAACATAATATAGAAAACCCATCGAAAAGCAGTTGAACACGAACGACTTAATAAATAGCGTTTTCTACAAGATTGAATCCGGAATCGATCTCGGGCCACATTATACCGCTCGCGCAGCAAAAAGAAAGAGAAAAATCCTCAAAAATCGCTCATGCAGCGGTGCAGACCGGTGACTCTATCTCCACAAGCGGCCGCAAACAATCCGTATTTCACTCCCTTTCATGTCTCCCCCGCATATGCTTCCCCACAAGCTACAGTAGAAAAAAAAAAGTAATAATCATATCAGCCGGAAACCACACGACTTTTCCCATCAACGCGACAGGAAAGAAAAATAGTAGACGACCTCGTGATTAATTAATTATCACTGCTCGCTCTCAGTTGCGTATAATCAAGCCGTGTTTGAAGATACGGGGGCTAATTCGAGCACATCTCCCGCGGGTTGTATCGCGCTCTCGCTATATATAGGAACTCGCGCAAACACTCGAAACTCGGCGGGTTCACCGTCGTGTTTGCCTCGTGCTGGCATTTAACGAAGCGACGCGCCGGTCTAAGCCTCTCGTTTCGTATATAGACACGCCTTTAAGGTGCTGTGTGAAATTTCACCCTGTTTTGCGGGGTTTAACATTTTCGCTTTCTTTTTTTTTTGAAAATGAGGCTGTTTATTGGGTGTAGCTGGAATGCTGATTACTTTTATTGAAATAGTATATTTGCAAAGGGCTGGAAAGAGTTTCGAGAGAACTAGTTATGTAAAGCTCGAAGAAAAGAAAAAACTCGTGATTTATTTGATCCGAGAGTTATTGCGATAGTATAGGTAAAACACAGCTACAGTAATTTTTCTCCAAAATTTTCGGCAAATACGATCTCCAGCGCTCACGTCACTCACCGAGAGCCCAGCGATAATTCATGTATATATAAAAGTTGGAGAGTCGTCGGTAGGCGAACGTTGACCTCGAAAATCGTCCATCCTTTCTCTCTCCTCTCATTCTCGTGCTCGTCGACGGCTGCTACTGTCTCATTTCGCGTCCTTTTGAGCGTGGAAATTTAATTGGGTCCGCGATAGTGCCGAGATTAATTTTCTTTCTGCTAATTTAAACTTATTAAAGGGGGCTATTTGTCAGGGGGGTGCATACTTCACGGCTTAAGTGAGTGCAGCTGCCGCTGCGTCGACCCTTTTGCTCTTCTCCTCTATATATATGTTATATGGATCCTATTGGAGCTGATGCAGCTCGAGCGATTCTTTTTAATCAATGGAGAGATAATTTGAATAAATGTAGTAGGGGGCAAAAGGAGGAATAGTTTGCCGACTAATTATGTTTCTTCAAGAACTTTCAGGGAGTTCCCGGGGACAGTTTCAGTCAAAGTTGATGAATGCCCGCGGCGAGATTTTACATGTAGATGTTATATATAACTTGCGCGGAGACTCACTTTGGCTTCTGAATAAATTTGTTATTAAAATCTTAAATGAAACTTCTCAACTCTCGATGATGAGCTTTCGCGAATCGAGCTTAGTCCTCGTTAAAAAATAATATTTATATACTCGGCTATTATATTCCTTATATTTGGTATTCGATTGGGTTATTGGGTCGTGTATTATAAATGCTAATGCTTTTGAAATACATATAGGCAGACATGTTATGTAAGACGAGATTGGTAGCAACTCGAGCGTGCGAATCAGACTTTCATCGACCAACCAATGTTAGACCTATGAAATTACAATTTTTTACAACTCGTTTTCGTGGTGTAGTGGTTATCACATCCGCCTAACACGCGGAAGGTCCCCGGTTCGATCCCGGGCGAAAACATTTTTTTGCTGCCTCAAGTTGTGCGGAATAATTATGTTCAGCATATTAAAACGTTACATATAATAAGAATTTCTAATTATTTCAAGTTGAAAATAATCCCTGTACACGCAGTGCTTCGAGTCTTGCATCTTCATTCTCCTCTATGAATATATGGACTATATAGTAAGCCGCCTATGTTGTTATAGCTACTCAAATTCCAAAAGCTCAACATGCTTCCACGTGTATATAGTGTAGAGAATTAATTTGTTCAAAATTCTACGTAACTTCAAATTTCGCAGATTTTCAAAAGCTTGGCTTAGCAATCGCTTAAAATTCCAGGCGCATCAGTTAGCCGCTGCAGCCGTGGCCGTACGCGCGAAGAATTGATAAAACGTACAATATATTAATTCGAAACTACTCTATGTATAGATATATACATAGTCCCGAATTATTGAAGCAGCCCAGCAGCGATACAACTGGTGCACGAGCGACGCATAGTTAAGCTTATACACGTATTATACTATATATGTATAACCGTGGCTGCAGTACAGTGAGATCCGAACTGCCGATTAATATTAATATTCCTATTAGGCTGCTGCTGCTGCGGCTGCTGGGAAAGTGTGCATATTATATGCATTGTCGGTCGTGTGCCGTGTATAACGTACGAGTTAATGCGAGCATTGAGGTTATTCTCGTTCAGGATATAGGGTGAGCCTGGAAATGAGAGGCTTGTTCGAGCCCTTCCTAGTCGCAATCGAGCTTATCACCGCGGAATGTATACCGGAAAACGGTTAACGACTCTGGCTGCTATATGGTGTCAAGCTTATACATATATGTATAATTTTATGCGCAATGTGTGTGTGCGTGCGTTATGTGCGATAGGTACTGAGACACGCGGCGACCGGCGTATATTTAGTATTTTTGCGACGATTTAATTAAATTCTCACCGCGTCGAGGATGCACTGCTATAGAATGTATATACTGTATACGCCTTTGCGTATGTGATACAGCTAACGTTTTAGCCTGAATAATAATTTTATGGGCTTTCTGTGGGCTTTTATTTGCTGTTTTTGAAGTATTTTAGTATCATTAATCTATGTATATATTTTTAACATCATTTTTATGAAAAATATCAAACTTCGCATATATGCACGATAATAATAATATTAACTTAAAACGCGGGTTAGGTTCACGTTATTATTAATCAATATAGCATAGCTAACGAACAAATGAATATTCCATATCAATATTGACATTACTGTACTGCAATATCATTTTCCCGCGATATTTATTTAATAACAATTTAATGGGTGAAATTTACAAGTTTGCAGAACAGTATTCATAAAGCCGAATAATAATTCCATTCGCGCGCTAGCTTGTATAATTCAGCTATTTAAAATTCGCGAGCTGTAAAAGATAACGAACGAGCGTCACACGATAACAGTTGGTTTTATTAGCGGTTTATGATAAGAGAATTACGATAAGCTGATTAAGGAGTCTCGACTCACGTTTTGCGGCACTATAAAATGAAATTACCGAGGCACTGATCACTGATGGTACTGAGACGCTTAGACCGTCGATAAACGTTATAAGCTTCAGCCGTATAACCAAATAAACACGCCGCAAATTAATAGCGCCGTTCCGAAATTCACATGCTTTGCTTATGTTGGCTGGCTTTATTTATCGCAAAACGATCGTATTATTTGCTCTAATAAATAATACAAACATTATATTGTATTGGTATGGAAGGACGAGTGCTGGATTTACTAACAAGTTATCTTGACAATAGATACCAAAAAATCAAGAATTAATAATGTTGTAAAAGTTATAACATGCTAATATTCATGGCTGTTCTGCAAGGTAGAATTTTAGGACTCCTTCTTCTTATACTCTATATCGATGATATTTTGAAAGAAATTCCCGTTGATGCAATATCTTGTATCATGCAGATGACACTGCTGCTGTACTGCAGGTGATACCTGGAACGAAGCTCAGGAAGCAACGAACAAGTATATTCTAATTTTTGATGAGTGTAAACGGTTAACTGTGAGCAAATTATATTTATTTACTATAGCAGGAGGCCCTTAACAGAAGGCAGTTATAGCATGAGCGGCTTAAGGAACAAATCCAACAGAAGGCTATATTTATGCAGTGTGCGCGCAGTAAAGTGATGAGGGAAATAGAAAAATGGCTGTGCGCCACCTATCGTCGCCAGCCAGAGTCAGAAAGTTTAGGCAGCGCGGAGTAAAGACCAGTCCAAAACTGTTTTCTATTTCGGCTACTATATGGCTTGGCACTATATACTACTATTGTTGATTTCGCATGTTCGCACAGCGTCACATTAGGGTGGTAGGTCCTTTTTCCCCGTTTCCGCTTGTTATAATATCAAACATCGTTACATTCCCGTTAGCTCCTTAGCTTATATATTGAAATTCCTCAACAAAACAATTCCAGCAAAAGCTGCGCTTGATTTTCTCTCTTATAGGAATGAAATTCCTGCGGACAGACCAGAGCAAGAGAGAGTATAGAGAGAGGGATAAGCTGATTCCGCGGTGGAAAGCACTGGTCTCCTTGTGTACACACGTGTTGGAGTAAGAGGAAGGAAAATTGGTCATCCATCGAAATAGGCTACTTAGCCCAGCTGCCTGTGGAAAAATAAAAGAAAAAAAAACCTAAATCGCGCCGTTTAAGTTTGGCGTGGCGTGCAGGCGCGCGAGATCGATCGTATTTCAAAGACCTCTCTCTCTCTCTCTCTCGTGCGCGTAAATCGACTCGATTATGAGAAATTACCCGTCCGAAAGGGAGCGAGCGCGGAAAAAAGAAGGACGAAGAGGAAGTTGAAAATCCGCTTTTACTTCAGTCGTGTGTGTGTCTCTATATACACATATAGACGCTCGGCGAAGAAAAAACCGAGTCAAACGGCCAATTATGAATTCCATCAAGTTCGTACTTTCCGTCGAAAGCCGCAGCGGCATATACCGGCTCGGGTAAATCCGAGTCCTATATATACACATGTGTATATCTATATTGGCCGCGCTATAAAACAGAGAGAGAGAGAGAGAAAGCGCGCGTATACTCGCTCGAGAAGACGGAAAAAATGTTATATACCCCCGCGTGGCCCGATGCTGCAGCTTCCGGGGAATAAAGCTCGGGCGCGAGCTGCGTCGAGGGCTGCCTCGTAAAAGAAGATTCGCGAAAGAATAAAAAAGGAGGGAAACTCGCGCCCGCGCGGTTATCGCAATTTCTCCGCTTCGTCAAACTCCTCTCTGACCCGATTCTCGCTACTATCCGCTCATCCTTCTCCTTCTTTTTTTCTCTCCGCAGCACTGCGCGCTCGTATATATATACATATATAGTCGTTTTGCATGGGGCACTGAGTTATACTCTTCTTCTTCTTCTTCTTCTTCTATACTACCTACTTTTTACGCTCTCGTTCTTATTTAATAACTCGTATATAGTCGCGATGCGCACAGATAGATTCTTTTCTGCAGCGGCAGGCAGGCTCTGGAGATAGCCGCGGAGGGATGACAGAGAGAGCGTGTATATGGGCCGATAACGCGTTATTCCGAGCCAATTTTTTCGATGTAGCTCGTTTGATTTACTGCGCTCGTGCGGGCTCCGCGGGGAGGATTTTATTACGGACCAAAGTGTTACGTTTGTACTGTCATATATATATGATCTCGATGCTTTAAATCACTCGACTGGCTGCAGAGCTTTTATATTTAATACCGGCGACCCATATTTTTTTTTTTATGAAACACGAAAATAAAAGTTAAATGAAGCGCTGTGAAAAGAGTATTCAAATAGCACGCACCTTCTAATCCTGCATGTACAAAACGAGCTGTCGTATTATATTATACCTACGATCTCCTTTCAGAGAGCGAGAATAAAGCCGCGAGGACTCTGCAGGCACGTGTTCGTCTCTTCTTCTTATTAATAAAGTACGAAATGAGTATAACTAGATGTCAATTAAAAGCTGGGAAAAGGGCACTCCTGGGCGTTGAATCCGTCGTGACTTGAATCGCTCTTTACAGCTCCTTCCAATTCTACTCGCTTCACACTCTCTGCGCCGAGGATTATTCGTAATTTTACGAACCTTCATAAATGCTAATGAACCAAAGGAAAGTTCTATTCGACTAAAAGCGATAGCCTCTCTTTCTCTCTCTCTCAGCTCTCTATAAATGCGCCGTAGCGTTAAATAACTTTCAGCTCCCCTTATTCACACGGCTGAATAATAAGAAGGCTTTGTGTAAACACCGAGCGAAAATTTAATTACTCCAATTACTTTGCGGCATCGGTAATTAAATTTCAACCAGAGGCTCTGTGTGTGTGTCTATATGTATATACATATACTGACGCGTGTACGCGATGAATCGGAACAATGAAACTGCGGGCTGTCAATCACGAGAAGGCGTCGACTCCTCTTATCATCTGACGCGCGCGTTTCCGAAATCCTCCGACGCCTATATATGAAAATAAAAAGAACTGGACGCTTGACAGATGTGACGTTTTCATCGGCCGTCTATATAAAACCTCGTATGTGCGGTGATTAGTCGAGAGACTGAGGCCGAGATTCAGGCTTTTGATGGAAGAGTGACGTTTTCATTGTCGCATAGCGGACGTCTTTTCCTGTGCGATGCGACTTATTTACGATGCGTCAATAACGAATTTTTTTGGTAGGGTATTATCGAGGCCGAAGCTTTGAAATTTTATCGAAGATTTTATTGGAATTGCGGTGTCGTGTGAATATAACGCAGACTGGAATTTTCGAACCGAAAATGCTTCAAAAGAATTGGACCTATGCGAATATTAGCGGAAGTGAGTGGTATCGCTTTTCGAAAAACCGAGGAGCTGTAAAATGTAATATCGAGTTCGAACCGTTACTGCGAGAGAGCTTTCGAATAAAATATTCTGCGAAAAGTTTGAAAAAGCTGGTACTTCGATTTTGAAACACTTGTATACTTTTTGAACTGATATAAAATATATACATGGATAATATAAAAATTGGTTGGTGAATTGATTCTGCGAAAGGAAAATCGTTATCTATTCGTTATCCATCAGAGTTTTAATAATTGATAAGAAAAGGCAGGTACTCGCAAACGCGTATTTTTACACTTTGATGTCGCTGTAAGAGAATTAAAATTTCGCTTCCGTATTCCTTGTATCTTCGCACTCAAAGCCTCAAAAGGTCATTTTATTTAATTTCAAACCTACTAGTTTTTTATCGTTAATTAATTCACTCGCACAAAAACATAACACTGAAATGCAGCTCCGCAACTCTCTCAAGACTGCATTATCTCAAGTTCCGGCGTTATAATCCGGGCTCACACTACTCACCTTATACACACACACACACACACACATATAAGCTCGAGTCCAAGCTTGCAGGCATATAACACACAGATCCTCTCAAGTAATTCAGCCATCCTCTCTCGGAATCAATTAGAGCAAAGTCTACTACTCTCGATGGTCATTATGGCAACCGCGGAATCCGATCTACCTCAAAAAAGAGGTCTACGAGAGGAAATAAAAAAGTCAAAGTGAGATTCATCGGCACCGACAGTAACTCACAGAGAGAGAGAGAGAGAGAACTGTACGTGACAGCCTTCCTCGTGGACCACGGAAACTAGCTGCTCCCGTCGGCAACTTGACGAGGCTCGTTTAAAGTCTGCGCGCGCGGTGGCGTAGAGCGAGAGCTTTCGACGGCCCGTGTAATTTACATACATAATTAAGCGCACACGGGGGTGCCACGCCCGGTACTACTACTACTACCTCCTGTGTGTACAGACTGTCTGCTGCTGCTGCTGCTGCTGCTGCTGCTGTGTATCAGAGTCTCTGACGAAGCGCCTGTTGATTGTACGATGAGTATAGCCCCGGCTTGTGTAATTATAGTGGAATTCGACGAATGTGCGTTAAGGGATTATTTTTTTTTTTTAAGCAACTTGTACGTATCGGTTAATTATAACCAGCCACGCATATGGAGCACTTGAATTATATATACAACGCGGTGAAGGACCTGCCGAGTGACGCTGCATATTTATGCGCTTGACTCGATATTATTATGCATCTCGAGGGAGATTGGCTGAGCTCGAATATACCACGAGTATTATAATATTGTAAACTTTGATATAAAACATCAGAACCTGATGCAGTCCTCGGGGCAGTTTACTTTTTGCTCGACACACAACAGTTGGCGTAAGAGTTTTTCGCGCTTGCTTTTTCTCGTCAAAGTGTATATATAGTCGTCGTACTGCTGCGCGAAAAGCAACTGAAACAACTGACGCTGCCGCTGCTGTTGGATACAAGCACACGCAGTCTTTTATGCCTGCGCAGAGCGCGTGTAAGCCAATAAACTTGCCGTCGAGCTGCCCTAGGCGATGAGAACAAATTTCCGAGGCAGAGGATTGCGCTCGCTTTTGCTATTGTTTAATCCGTTTCTTCTGTTTCACGCTTCGTATATATACACAATACTTTCGATTTATTTCTTCTCTTACATTTCCACTTCCATAATTACAGTCCTAACGATAAATTACACATTGGTATATATCGTCGTGATGAAAACCGCGAATTAAAGCCACCGCGCGACTCGTCAGAGAGAAAAGCTCGACGCAGCGGCAGTAGAATTTATATACGCCAACTGCGTGTATTATAATGCGTTATGTCCCAGCACAGTAAATTAAAGGACACCGCGACGAAAGATTAAACGAGAGAAGGACTCATCGTCGAGGCTGCAGCGCGGTGAGAGTGAAGTAACCGAGCGGAAAAAGCACAAGACAGTATATCATCAGAGCTTGGAGCAAGTTGGCCCGACAGTTATATGGAGCCTGCGTATGCAAAAATTTTTACCAACGGAACGGCCTTTGTCCTCGCAAATAAAACGGGGCCAGCATCAGCGACGGCGTTAAAATTTATCGCAAACTCAGCTGACGGATTATGCGCGCGAGCGCTGCTGGCGGCCGCGTGAGGGATTTGCACGAGTTTTACGACGAGCACAAATCATTCTTTTGGAGCTTTATCTCTATATACTATACTATATATATGCGATGTACACCTCTCTCTCTCTCTCGCTGTAAATTTTCCACATAATATGCGCTCAGGATTATTAATTGATTCGGTAATTAACGGCCGATTATGTGTACTTATTATTAAATGTACTGCAGAGTTGGATTAGCTTTATACCTGCCTCGACGTGAATTTCTCTGTGGATACTGCAACGTGCTCTTCGCTTGTGTATGTATATACATATACTGACGCTTTTGTGGTTGTGGTGTAGTGTGTATCGATTGCGAAATTGTTGTTGTTGTTGCACAATTACCTGTACTCGCTGTGTGTGTTTCGCGTAAATAATGGAGATGATCCGGTGACTATAATAATACTTTATCGAAATAGAAAAGGGTCTATCTAAAACGCACTATAGAGAGAGACTATCTTCGTAGGAAGAAAATTCAGGTACGTTTACCTGAGATATACCCAGAAACATGATTTTCAATTACTTTTATCTCCCTCGCGTAAAATTTACCTAAGCGTCTTCTTCCTCCACTATACACAGAGTCTGGCTCTACAATATTATGCTTTTCAATTTTCCGCGAAGAAGAGGATGAAGCAGCAGCGTGCCTCTCTCTCTCTCTCTAAAAACGGGAGCAACGCTTTTAGCCAAAAATAATTGATCGTTATCCCTCGGCGGCTCTTTTATAATCCAAATTTCCGTAATCGATTTTCCCGCCCTTTTTTCACAGTGAAAGCATCCTTAAGGAGTACGCATATACCTACGTAAGATAAAAGGCCGTTAATGTAACATTCAGAAAGTTGGCTGCTGTTTATCCTAATTGAGATCTCGAGGACCTTGCTCCCCTTTTTTTTCTTCGAGATACTCCCGATGTCGCGAGTAAGATAACAAGGGAGACGTATATATATATAGCCTCGTGAAGATAAGACTCGCCTCTCAGCTTATTTCCGCGAGCAACGGCACAGTGAAAAGAAAAAAAAAAAGTAAATGAGAGGGTGCGCGCGACCGCGAGCACTTGTACGCACACGTGTACGCGGCGCGAATTATCGGGGATATAGCACTTGGGTACTCCACTACTGCGTGCGACTAGTGCCACTTTTATTTTCTGCTGGGATTTTTTTTTTTTTTTTGTTCAACTCTCGGAGTGTGGTTTTCCTAATAATAACAGGTCTAATTGGCTGGGAGAGAGAGTATGTACGCGTGTGTTATTCTTAATTGCTTTTTACGAGTTTTCTATATTTGGAATTGGCGGAGAGAGGGTTTTTGAATATTTTATAGGATGAATTCGACTGAGAAAGTAGAAATACTACGGCTGTGGTCAGACACTCTTTGCCTCGAGAATAACTTTATTGATTCTTCATAAGCCGGTCGTTCATACGTAAATCTAACAAAACATGATATCGCTTTTCAATATTAAGGCTGTTGTTAGGCAGGTATTTCTGCTGTCAATCGATAGAACGTTTTATCGAATTACTGATGAAACCAGATGCGACTGAACGACGACACTAATAACGAAATATCCATATAGCACAATTTCCTGAAATTTATTACAGTTGCGAGCGCGGGCTGTCAAGTATAAAACATTATTTTCTAGCTAAGAAGCTACCGCGGGACGAGTGAAAAATTGCCATTCGTTGCTCGCCCGCTGTATCTATATATCTATATGCAAGAAAGTCAGCGATGCTTTCGAATTCTTCGATATACATCCCCCTTGCAGCTCTTTACAGTCGTTATAAACTAGTTGCATCTTTCTTCGAGGAAGAAGGCAAGTTTATCTTTGCCATACTCGACTCGTGGAATCTCGTCAGTATTTATGAAGATTTCCAGAGAGCTTTTTCGATTGGTCGAATCGCGAAGTAACATAGCGAGCAAGATAGAATGTTGTTGGGAAAGCTGATGCTTTAATGGAAAATCGTCAACCGTATTATTTTTACATATCTGTCCTGATGACGAACGAGCTTTCGCCGGGTGTTCGCATTAATAACAATGCATAAATAATGTTATTGGAAAAATGTGCACCGAAACTTTCGTCCCGTTGTTTTACTCGAATTTCAATTATTCACGTAAAGCTTTTATTATCATTGTTGAAGTAGTATGAATAGCTACGAATTTAACGAGATTTGGATGAAATTTAAGTTCATTGTTAGTTTAGGCAAATGCGATGAGTCCTAGCCACCGAGAGAGAGAGAGAGAGAGAGAGAGAGTATACGTTTAGTTCATATAATGAAGTTCATGAATAACAATGCGCGCGAAGGTGGTATATATATATGTGTAGTAGGAGCTCGTGTATCGTGAAAAGCGTTTGTTCTACATTTGGAACAATGCGCAGAAAGAGGGTTAAATTACACGCTTCCGCACGGCGAGATTAAAAAAAAAAGGAACGACTCGCTCAAATGAAAGCTCTGGAGCTTCGCTGAATGAAAGTCACGTGATATTATTATTATTTAGAGCAAAAAAAGACTACAGAGCATCTCTAAAAAAGAGGGTTCTTTGATTGAAAAAAAAAAAAAAAAAAAACTACGTACCGTCCTCCTGAGTACCGTCCTAACGGTCTCGACTTCCTGCGTAGGCCACCTCGCGTAGACGTAAATCCCAGCGAGTACCAATACAAGCATTCCTAGCCGTAAAGCACAGCGTCCCAAAGCTCCACTCGTTCTCGCGAGTAACTTCCTAGCAGGTCTGCTGGCTAAAAGTTCCTGGGCCGGTAGCTCGAGCTTCCTCGCCTTGGCCAGGATATCGGCGAGTCGGACCCTCGCAAGCTCCACCTCGTCGCTTTCCATTCTCTGCGGTGTCTCTTTTTTATTTATTCTATCCAATATCTCTCTCTCTGTCTCCTTCCACTTGTTATTAAACTTTAAGTTTATTTTCTAACGCAGTGAGAAACACTGGGCAGCTGTTGTTGTATATAATATAGAGGCGCATCTCGCAGAGCAGCAGCGCGCGGCCGCCGCGCTCCCGGGGAACAACGCCTGAGAACTGGGCCGCGGGTGTGCTTACCGCTGCTGCTGCTGCTGCTGGTGGAAAAGGGTTCGGGACGCCTGCGCACCGCGCGACGATGTGCTATAGTGTATGGGAGGAGAGAAGCTGCAGTGCCGGCGCGGCGGCTTGTCTTTTTCGAGAGACTGTATAGTCGAGAGGATGGAGATGGCTTGTATATATATACCGTGCAAGCTCTTTTGTTTACGTTCGATATGTAGAAGATGGCGGGAGAATTTTTTTCAGCTGCGAGCTTGAATTATTTAAAAAAAAAGAACGAGAAGCAAAAGGCACGCGCTTGAGATATATTATTGAAACTGAAGGGAAGCTATTGAAACCGAGAGAACTCTTGACCCTTCTCCTTTCAAGTATTATTATGTGAATTGAAACGCTGTCCGTAAACACTCTTCAATATAACTCGCGATAAACAGCCACACTTCTCTTTGATTATTTGCGACCGATCCATATTATATAGCCACTCGACCATCAGGGAATACACCAAGTATCTTCCTACTTATATCCAGCAGCTGTACTCGAGCATCAGCGACTAATCCGAACAGTAGCAACTATATACACAAGGGTCCTTATTCGCAACCAGCAGCAGCAGCAGCAGCAGCAGCAGACCTTTGAGTCCCCTCGACAAGGCACTCGAGCGCGTCGAAAGAAGCTGCTACTCTCCCCGTAGTAGTCTCCATGCAGATAGACGGAATAGCTGACTAACCATGGCTGGCTTGATTTAGGATACTAAAGGAGGAGGAGCAGCGTGTCGACAGGCCGTTTGGCTGGATCGTGTTGATCAAGGGACGAAATTCAAGAGCCTCGAGACTAATTATATGTAGTAGAACCGGATCGAGCGTATGGCTTAGAGTGAGATTTGTCGCGTTGACGCCCTTTGCTTGGGGATTAAGGAAAAAAGCTCGGCGCAAGCTTGATTACGCGAAAACAAGCATTTCGATGCTGCTGTTTTATAATTCTCGTGAATATTTTATGAAAGCACGTCTACTTCGGATGTATATTTAATTTATATTTAATTAAATCGTAATTCATTTAGAGGATTATATATGGGCATACTCTGTATTACACCTATTACATAATATACAATGCACTGCAGTCCGGCCGACTTGATTCCGCTTTATAATTACAGAATATTTTGATTAACGAGCTTTTAATTATACATCGATATACGCTCTCGCTCTCAGCTGTAAACTCCGAATATTTATGATACTCTTTCGCTGCATCAGAGTAGCCGTAAAATAATTACCGAGAAAAATAAGAGCGGAAACACCCAACGACGACTAACATATCCAAATAAGCGAGAAAAAAAACTCTTTCCACATAAAGCTCGCCAAAATCCTCGAGACGGAATGACTCTCTTGGATATTGCATCACGGACAAGGAGTAGCGGCGACAACAGCGATTAAAGCCCTGTTTTCCCGCGTCGAGTCCCCCCTGACGACAGTAATTCTTCCGGTAGGTAGTAGTAGTCGTCGGCAGCGGCTCTGAATCACAGTGAGAATAAGAGGTTCGGATTTAATTTGAAACTTTTCAAGCGCGCGCGCGCGCGACAATTCAAGTTTTAACTCGCCAGTAGTAACGCCGGGGAGGAGAGACAAAGTATTCTCGGCGTACACCTACTTCCTTCTCATTACGCGCTGGCCGCCGTTCGACGAACGAATTCTCGTTTGCCGGACACGGCGAACTTGGCCATTAAGCTTAATTCGCCGAGTAAACGATGAATTAAATGCTTTGTATGTATTAGGAAGTGTATTGCGCTGGCTTTATATAGACTCAACTTATTATTTTTCTAATCAGTTATCCAACGAGGCGTGTGGAAAAGCTCATCCTACACTATAGACACTCATCCTTATTCGGAGCTTTCGCTCTCGAGGCGCGAACATCGTCATAAAAGTCATTATAGAAATTTTTGCACTGGCTATAGAGTTCACGCGGCAAAGAGCCCGTTGCTGCTGCAACAACCCAAAGCTGAGAGAGCTAATGCGATTGACGCTGAAAGCTCGGCGCCGCCGTGCAGGCAACAATCCGATTACGCTACCCTCGTATATATATATATATACTCCTATCCCTTCTGCTGTGATGTTCTCCGGCGCATCTTTCTCTCGTATATATAGCTATGTATATACTGACTCGATGAGGCGAACTGATCGAAGGACCAATCAATTGTGGCCACCTGCTAACTGCCGCAACACGAGACTTAGGATACGAAAGCCTATAATAATATTGTGGCTTTAGACTAGACGATCTCGAAAGAAATGGGATTGGGCGATCAGAGCTCTTTAGCCGACACTTGTCGAAATTGCTCCGACAGCTGTCAAACCTCGATCGATATCCTATATACCTTTCGCGCTGAAGAAATACTAATTGCGTGCGATGCCGCAATGAATTTTGTCCAATTGTACCGCACCATACACTACCGTTTAGCTCTTCTGTATAACAGGGACACACAATAGCCGAGGCTTAAATAAAGTCGTAAAAAATTCTACAGCTATTGGAAAATCGCCGATATAAAACATTTTATGCTTTTTGTAACTGGCGCGCGCGCGCGCGCGTGCGATATGTGTGTCGGCGGGGAATCAAGCCTATATACGGATTATATTTCAGCGCGATTTTTTTACGATGTCGGCCATTTATGACCGCCACGGCTGCTTTCCTGCTTTTTTTACGATGATTTTTTGAATTTCCTCGGTATTATGCATTCGATGCTTTTAATGTGCCTTCGATCTTCCTGCATATCGATGAGTGAGAGCTGAAGTTATGCCGGAGCTACTTGTACATTTTCAGAATATCGAATGAGGCTACTATTGTTAAAAAAAAAAAAAAAAAAATTGTTAAGCTCATTCATTCTTGCGGCGCGACAAGGTTGCCGGTATATCGGCCTAAAACTGTATACAGAGGAAGCTCTCGCGCGATATCGATTCGCCGTTGCCTGGCCTCCGATAATGAAATGCCGCTATACTGCGAGAGAGCGGTGCGAAAGAAGGGGACGGAGGCTGCTGCTGCTATACTGCAACGGAGTCTCAATTGCTCGACGTTTTATACCGCCCTCGCTACGTGACCTACCGTAAGGCTGTATATATTCGACGCATTATGCGACTCGCTTTTTCTTTTGCATCGCGACATGCCGCTGCTTTTCTCTCTCTCTCTCTCTTGTATTATTTTTTTTCTTTGGATGAGTTTGGATTAAACGGCTGCAGCTGTACCTTGTTTGAGTGAAGATTACACAGTAAGCGGTCTGAGATAAGTCGGTTTTTATCTACTGCGAGATGTTTTTTGTTTTCTTATAATTAGAATAAAGAATGTAATTCGAATAACGTAATGATTATCCGCATGTTGAAATAATTTAAACGCGGTGTACCTATACGCGGATGAGTCGATAAAAGAGAAATCTTCATGATGGGTTGTCATACTCAGATCAATAAAACAGATAAGTATAATAATAATTGTGATATAAAGAAAATCGATGAAATTATGAAACAAAACATTATGAGTACACAATTATCGGCTCGACTGAAAGCCAGCGAGGTGGACACGATATAAAAGCGGATAAACTTAAATTTATAGTTGTGAGTATATAAGAGGGACAAGTATGTATTACACATGTATAAAAATAAAACAAGAACAAGTCGCTATTGGAAACTGCGAGATCGTTCGATCTTTCGATAAATTTTATTAGTGAAAAAGCATTGTTTTAAACAACTGATTTTACATACAATTCGCATTAACAAATACGCGTTGGCCTCAGAGTTTATCCAGAGGACATGTATCTCGTCATTCCAAGAGGTTCATCGTATATTATTTTTCAGCAAATAATGGACTCGAGTTATGACTGGTAGGTATTTTATCTCTGCTCAAGTGTAGTGGCGCATATATTTCTTAATTAGAAAGCGGACCTGATGTTTGTTGTTTTTCCTTATCGTTCCTTTCTTAATATTGTGCTTAGGTGCCATATTAATGTGCATAATAATAATAAAATAGTCCAAGACACTGATGTTCCACATTTGTTTTTTATATCGAAACGAAAAAGTAAAAAGTCAGAAAAGCTGCTCTGCCGACGACGGGAGATTATATATATATAGTTTCTATTTTTTTTCACCTTCTCTTTTTCTTTGCTCGTTCTCGTTTAGGCGCGTTAAAAGTATATAAGAATCTCGGTATAATAAGACTATTACAAATCGGGTGACGAGTGTGTTTGTGAACTGTGTGTGATCTCTTACTTGATTAATACACAACGATGATGTCGATTCAAGCGCACAGGGGCGCAATAATGATATATATATCATTTACGAAACAATCCTTTTTGCTAAATTACTCGCGTGATGTGATAATAATTGACTAAATTTTACACATTGTTTCATCTTGCTTTTATATCAGCTTCTTTCTCATTCCTCGATTTTTGTTATGCATATATACGACGAATCCCGCGAATAAATGTGTGTGTGTGCGCGCGCGCGCGCGCGAGCGCGAATATGCCTGTTTATCTCGTGCCAATACATATACAGTCATTTTCCTTGTGTAATCCCTATATATATATATATGCATAGTTCATGTCCTTATAATATACTTCATTCAAATACGACTTTTAATTTTTATTAATTATTATTACATAACATCATTTATATATATACAAAAAACGCTTTTTTTTACTCCATCGTGACAAAATTTGAAATTTCACTACCTACATCATATTTTTTTTTTATTTGTTTTCACCTACAAAATATTTTGTTCAGTCCGAACGTGACACAGCAACACTTTTTCACTCCCGCTCTCTCTCTCGTCCTTTCGCTCTTATTCTCTCTCTCACATATACTCTCCCACTCAGTCTCGCTACATGTTTTAGAACGCCGTTTCAATTGCAGTTTATCTCGTGCGCCTGTGTGAACAAATGCCTCGCGCGCGCGAGCTTTCAGAGAGCGCCCGCGCGTATACTTGTTTTATTTATTTTTTTTTTTAATTATTTTATTTTTATACCTCGATGATAAAATTTTCTAACAATAATTCATGAAAATGAACTTCCTATGATTGCGTCTCGTTATACAAACCCGTAAGTGCCAATCGGTATATTTCTTGATGCTCTGTTTATATCGGTTATACAATTTTACTTGGTATTATTCGATCGCAAAAAGTCAAGTTTTTATATATCACTATATCGTTAATCGTATGCAAGTGAGAAAGGAGCACAGTATTTATTATAATTCGAGACTCTCGTAAAAACGTCGCTCTTCCATAGCTGGATTATTTTGATGTCCGATATTTTGTTTTTTCCGTTCTATTATTTTTCTTTCTCGGTACGTATAATAATAGAGTCTTTGATAAAATTCACTAAAAGCTAAGAGTTTTTCATTCGAGGCCGGCAGCTGACTGAAACGCGTCTCGTGCACTTGCGTGTGTTATATCACTATGAAACAGCCTAATACCTAAAATAATGCAATTCGCCGAGACGCGAATTTCAGGATAGAATGCCGCAGCCTTGCCGTTTATAATAATAACTATTATAATCGTTCGTTAATCGCAGAGCTCATCGGGCCAGTTTTACAATCGATTTTTCCTTTTCTTTTAGAATGTTTATATAATATTCTACTACGATTTTTCTCATCATCATCATCATCATTCGGTCTTAGCTGCGGTGTAAGTACTTAACAATCAGCTATACTGTAATTGGTTTATTTATTTTTTTTTTGTTACTTATTTTTCTCGTCTATACGAACGTATACACGCCGTCAAAAGTTTGACAAAAAAACACACTGCGCACACAAGCTCGGATATAATTTCGATTTCACTCTTGTTTACGCTTTTGCCTGTGTCGTCGTGTCTCTGCATCAGACTTTTTACTGGGTTATAATACTTCGAAAATCAAAGGTGTGCTAACTGCGTGCTTGTCACGTGTTTATTTTTGGTATATATAATCACAAATCTTAGTATAGCGTTTCTACGGGTGTATGTGTGTTATGCGTGTGTTGTGTGTGAATGAGAACCTCGAGAGCGAGCTTGAGAAAAGATTGATGACATCAAGGTGTTATTGTTGATTTGAATTTTTCTTGCTGTTGCTGCAGGTGTCTCTCTATATATGCTTTTGTACGAAAAAGTGATAGTAATTGTCGGTGGTTATATGCATGCGTAATTGCAGTATCGCGTATATTTATTATAATTAACTTTTTATCAGTGTCTTATAATATCATTTTGTTTGTTTGTTTGTTTGTTTGTTCGTCACTTGATACGCTCGTCTGTTTCCTTGCTGTTGATGCAATTTTTATACACTTAGAAAATAATTATTGCAAATGATCTCATACTTTTTATATGTATATTGTTATATATACTCCGGCGCCTAGTCGTACTATCGTACACAGCTACATTTACTTCTGCTTCTCGCACAAGCAGCAAAACATTGTGCGACAGTACACTTGACACTGAAATACACTTGAGGCGTTTTATATCAAACCTTGTTTATTTATGTCTAAAAAAATGAAAAATCTAGTTAACCACTGTATTCAGCATCTTTGACTGTGTATAACCACCTATAAACATGTCCGTAAGGGTCATGCGTAAACAAATTTTTATTTACATGCAGAGATTTGATATTTTTTTTTTTTTTTACGTTTTACATTACAAGTCTATGGATAGTTTCAACCGTTTCCTCACTCTCTTTCTTAAAAATTTTCTTCACAATATGACAATGGACTTTATATCAGCTAATTTATTGAATCCTCGATGACGATGTATTCGATTCAGCCACAATTATTTATTTATTTATTATTATTTTTTTTTTTACATTATACGTTCGTTCGCGCTCGATGCCCCGCAATCATCCCGCGAACTCAGTTTTAATATAAAATGCCTCGATTCGTCGAAGGGACACATCCCGCTCGTTATTCTCTCTTAAACTCTCATCTCTCGACGTTATTTTTTGATAATAATCGTTAATAGTGATACGACACAAAGTGTGTGTGTATGTGTAGAAAATTCCGTTTGAACTCAAGCAGCACGAATAAAACTCACTCACCGCTCTCCGCGAAAAATTCTCGTCTACGTATTTTTATTTTATTATTTATATATATAATATTGTATAACCGCGCGCCTGCCACACGCTGGCCTATTATTTACAGAATACAGTATAAGATAATAATACTCGTCGTCGTCATCGTCGTCGTCTGAACGACGTGCGTTTAATGTGAGATAGACGCCTCATCGCTATATTGTATGTTATATATAATAATGCGCGCAAGAGAGAAAGATAAAAACCGGCACGAACACATTTCAGTGAACAGGATGTATCTCGCGCGATGGGCCTCTCCGATTCTCATTAATTCTCGGAATACACAGAAGTTGATTTTACAATCATCTAATTATATCGTAAACGATAATAAATAATAATAGAATAGTATATATAATATAATGTATATAATATAGTTGAATTAGGACTGAAATAAAAGCATGTACAAAAAAACCAACAGTCTACACGTCGTCACTGTCGTCTTCCGCGAGAAGAGGAATATGAGGGGGTGGTGGGAGAGAGAGTTCCATGTAGTCTCTGTTTTTGTGTTCTGGAACGGGGGGGGGGGTAGTTGCTGCGATGTATACATCATATAAGATACGTCGCGCGTCAACTTACTGGCCTGGATCTTCCAAGACGATTCGGCTGGACTGCAAAGTTGCGCGGACTTCTGTTTCTGCACAGTGTGTGTCTGTGAGAGTGTGTATTGGTGTGTGTTTTGCTTGATCTTCTCGTCGATGATGCGTAGTGTGTCTTTCTCAAGCGACGTCTGGACCAGACGTCACTGGTGCTGTATCTCAGTCACCCGCGTCTGGCTCGTCGTAGTGAGAGAACTTGAGGAACACCTGCTCGAGCGTCGTCTGGCTGAAGCTGTACTCTTCGATGTCCAATTCTAACTTGGCTGTAATTCGCGACACAGTTTTCGTTGGTAATTCGATCGTTGATTTAAAAAAAAAAAAAAGATATAAGTACGTAAATTAGAGTAACCTTTCTCAAGCTGAGTGAAGCATTCGGCCAGCGAATGCACCGAGTGCTGAGGTACAGCGAAGACAAGCCTGTCCGCGAAGCTCTCCTCGAGAGTAGCATCGGCGAACATTCCCGTGACGAATTCCTTGAGACAGCTGACCCGGTTACCGGAGGGAGTCGTAGGAGTGCAGTCACCTCCCAGAAGCTTCATCTCCAGTGTGTAGCCCGCGCCGTACAAATTTTTCAGGTGCTGCGTGGAACCGATGCAGCGTAGCTCGCCTTTCACCATTATGCCGACGCGCGAGCACAGAGCATCCGCCTCCTCCATCGAGTGCGTTGTGAGGATGGCGCCTCTACCACCCTGTAATTCGTGAGTCGATGATATAGTTACGTTACGATATATATATACTATGACTATTGATTATGATTTCTCGTACTTTTACCTGAAAACTTGCGAGGATGGTATCCCAAAGGAATCGCTTGGAACGTGGATCCATTCCCGTGCTGGGTTCGTCCATGAGTACGACTTTGGGTCCTCCGATCATGGCCATGGCAAAGCTGAGCTTCCGTCTTGTTCCTCCCGAACACTCTTGCGTCTGCTTGTCGGCGTGTTCGTGAATTTGCAGACCGGATAGATACAGATCGACGATTCTACGAAGGCAATAGCATTGGTATATGTGTAAGACGTATAAAGTAATCGGGTTACAATCAGCTTACCTGCTGATGTCACCCCAGGGGACGCCGCGAATGGCCGCGTAGCATTCGAGGTGCTCCCTCACGGTGATGTTCTTCCACTGTGCGTCGTGTTGTGGGCAGTATCCCATCTGCCTGAACGCCTCGGACATGTGGGAGTTGATGTTGTGACCACCGATCTGGACTCGGCCACGACTGGCTGCCTCCTCCGCGATGATGATCTTCATGGTGGTAGTCTTGCCAGCGCCGTTGTGACCCAGAAGACCGAGTACCTCAGCTGGTTCAACAGCCAGAGAGAGATTTCGTACAGCTATCTTCTTGGAGGGCGGTGGTTGTTCCTCCTCGCGTTTCGAGCAGCAACTGCACGAGGTAGCTTCCTGTTGCCGGTACTCTTTGCGAAGGTTCTGGACAAGTACAACGGGTGGTTCCTGCACGGACGTCGAGCTCATCAAATTGAAGACCTTCTGTCTCTCGTTCTTCACGTCTTCGTCCTCGTGATCGCCGACGTCGGTATTCTCCATGATTTCCTCGCCGATCGAGCCTCCGTTGCGCTGAGAAGTAATTGAAGTGTTACTGGAAAATCGTCAACCTTAAGAATCACGTCACTTACCACGTAGTACTTGAAGAAGGCCTTGACGTTTCCTCCGCTCTTTTTGGTATCGAGCCGCAGGAGCACAAAGAACCAAAGCGGGCAGTGCAGCATCACTCCGAGCGCCATGACGATGATCTCGCTCGTGAGGTAATCCGATATACTCAGATGACGACAGGTTGCGTTCATAGTGCACATGAGATAGACCCGGTCTATATAGTACAACGCGGCGTACGGCACATACATCGTATTGCAGAGCGAGAAGACCACGTGCAAAGCGAACGCAGCGATACCGCCAACGCCCAACATGTCCAGGATCATGACCAAGAGAAATGGTATCAGTCCGAAGAACGTGGCGATGTTGGGCAGGAAACTCTGGGCCGAGTCCATCTTATCGAACATATAGGCGAGACAGGTCGAGAAGAATATGGACGACGGACAGTAGAGTATGATGAGACCACCTAGAGTCAGCAGAGCTGGTACTTGCTGCAACGATGGCACTTGGAACATGAAGATGATGCCGAGGATGCAGAGGCAAATGAACATCATCAGACCGAGCAGCACTACGAAGTAAGTGAAGAAGTACATCGTGAACGAGAGACCGTTCACCCTCAGCTGGTTCTTGGCTTTGATCTGCAATTCAAAGCGTGTTGTTGTATGCATTGGAAAACCGAACTGGTTTGGCTGTAAAAGTGCGAGTGAAGCTTTGCTCTGTGTATACTTACTTCGCGATCGTAAACCATGTCAACGGCCAGAGTTATGGGCACTAAGACGAGGTCCATGCCGATAAACAGAGCTGAACTGGCTATGCCGATGTTGAACTCTTGAGGCTGGGATGTCTGCCTGAACGGCTGACTCTTCACTTGTATCGGCTTTATCGGCCTCGTCGCTTCTGTACTGTGTAGTCTAGAAAACGCGATTTTCAAGAATCAATTATGAACTAAATAATATACAATATATTATATAGTTAAAGCAGGGCTCAATCGCATAGAAATACGTTAAACACAGTATACATTAAAAATTCATGAATTCTCACTTGTAAAGCGCGTTGCTAAAGACATTCAAAACGATTGGCAATGAATGTTGCATCGTGTCGTTGTACATAACCGTGAAGTTCACCCTTGAGAAGTTATAGTCGGTGACGTTCAAAATGGCCATGTGAGGCGCCCGCTGGAGTAGTTCGACGAAGGTCCCCTCGTACTCCTCCGTCCGGTTGATTATCTTACCGATACTGTTGACCAGCGGCGAGATGTCACGATTCGTGCTATTGATGTACATGATGTTTGTCGATGCACCATAGCTCTCTGCAAACATTAAGATATTATTGACGTCACAATGTACGTATTCCCAATTAAAATAATTCAATGCATCGACTCATCAAATTATCGAGATAAGAATAGAAAAAGAAGTATATAATTATAATACAATACCATTGTTGAGCTTGAGGCTCTGCATCCCTATGTTGGGAGTCTTTATGCTGTTGAGATAGAGGCCAAGCACGACGAGAGCCAAAGGTGCAACGATCGTGAAGTACAAAAGCTGGATACTTCTGAAGAGTCGCAGCACTCGAAGTTTCAGCATAGCGTAGAACGTTTGCATAACATTGGGTCGTATCTTGATAGGGTCCAGTCCGAGACCCAGTATCGCCGGACTCTTGTCGTTGCTCGCAGCGCCGTCAGGTAACTCGTTCGTACCGGCTATACACGCGTTTAAGATACATAGATTCAGAATGAGATACGCCTGACATTGTGGAGAGATGAGCTAGATAGATTTAAAAAAAGCTAAAATGTTGCTGTACTGCGGTGTGTACCAGAGACGAGTTTGCTATGTAGATTTATAATATAGCTGCATAGATATTATTTGCACTGATTAGTGCAAGTTTGAAGAGCGACGAATTTCTGGTACGAAATGAGGCTAAGCAGACACACACTATATATAGCCAAGCACTTTACGAAATTGCGTGAGAGGCGGATGATGATTAAATGAGTAAAGCCGATATAGGTATATTATGAACTTTTGACAAAGTTTGATCACAGTGATAAAATGGTTGACGATATATACTTTCTTTTGCAGCAAACATGTTTGTTTCGCGCAAATGTGCAACGTATACACAGAGAGAGAGAGAGAGAGAGAGAGAGAGAGAGAGAGAGAGAGAGAGAGAGAGAGAGAGAGAGAGAGAGAGAGAGAGAGACAAGGTCGAGGTACACAGTTACGTTTGCACAAGTATAATCGACATAAAAATTGATGACTTTTGCAGTTTTTTTTTTAAGAAAGAGAAGAAAAAAGTTTGAATATTACTCTACGATTAAGTGACTGATTGAAGAAAAAAAAATGAGTATGTTGTATATATTAAAAAATTGATTGTTTTCAAAGATATACCTTTTAAATCTTTCGGAGCGAAAATGCTACCAAACTCTAGCCTCATTCTTGATAAAGTTTTTTGTCCTTCTGAATCTAAAATTGGTGGCATTTTAACTCAAAAAAAGACGAAAAATACGCTTCACGTTCGTATATATAAGTATAAAAGTACACACTAGAGAAAAAATAGCCCATTAAGAAAAAAAGCTCGCACCAGCTGGTCACCCATAACCATAGCTCGATAGAAGCCTAAAGAATCATCGTAAAAATAGCATACACTCACACTCACCCTTCTGAGCATCGTTCTGCACGATTGTGCCTTCGTTCTGAAGGCTCTGATAGGACGTGCTCTTGGACTGCAGGGACAGAGACCTGCTGAGCGCTCGGTTCCTCACCATCTTCTTCGACAGATTGTCCATCGTGCACTCGGTCTCCTCGTCCTTTTCCAAATGCAGGAAGACCTCTTCGAGTGTCGTCATGGACACGCCGTAGCTGCTGATACCGAGTCGCAGTGCCTTGCTCTTGATCTCCTGTTCGATAGCGGAGAAAAGTGGCGCAAAGTTCTCCACCGAGTTGTGCGGCAGGATGAAGCTCAGCTCGCGACCGTGTCGACGAGCTTTCTCAGCTTTGGTCACGTGAGAGGAGACCAGTCGCGTTATCGCGTTCTCCCGGACGTTACCCTCCAGCACCAGTCTGTGCATGATGATGATAAAATTTGAGAGTTTCCATCGCGGTATGGCATTATTGATCAAGTTTGATATATGCTTACGTGAGGTGGTATCCAATTCCAAACTTGTTCTTGAGGAACAAGGAGCTTCCGCAGCAGCGAAGCTTTCCCTTGCTAATCACAGCCTTCCTATCGGCGAGTATGTCCGCCTCGTCCATAAAGTGAGTCGTCAGCAGTATGACTTTGCCGTGGCGTCGAGACTGCAGGAACGACCACATCTGCCGGCGAGAATAAGGATCGACCCCGGCAGTCGGCTCGTCGAGAATGATGATCTTCGGGTCGCCGATTATGGCTATGCCCACCGACAGCTTTCGCTTCTGGCCACCGCTCAGGTACTTGGCGAACGTGTCCGCCTTCTCCAGCAAGTCTATGTCCTTCAGTGTCTTTTTAACCTACGGACACGCAGACGTGAGCGTAGTGTTACTCATCATAATCAGTGAAAAAAAATGCACCAATCAAAGTACACCCACCTCGTGCTCTATGGTATTTCTCGGGATGCCACGAACGGCCGCAAAGAACTCGAGGTGTTCCCTCGGCGTGAGCAGATCGAATAGAATGTCGTGCTGGGGGCAGACACCAGTCATGCTGCGTATCATGTGCATGTCATTGGAATCCCTGACGTCGTAGCCGAATATGAGAGCAGTACCAGCGGTGGGCGAGGTCAGTCCCGTGAGTATATTGAAGAGCGTAGTCTTGCCAGCGCCGTTGTGACCGAGAATCGCTGTGATCTGGCCCTCGTAAATGGTGAGGTTGATACCGTTGACAGCTTTGACCTCGGATCTCCGGCACTTGCTGTAGGACTTGTAGAGATCGACGATACGTATCGCCTCGCGACCCTTCATCTCGCGTACGACGGGCTCGACGTCGCGGTTCGCCTCCTCGCCCGGGATGAAGCTGTTGGACTCACCGTTGACCGCCGGCGCCTGCTGGCAATCATCGGCAGCGATTCGTATCGTGGGCTTTTTAACAACAACGACTCGTGCATGCGACTCGACCGACGCGCCGCCATCGTGGGACGCGCCGGTTGTGGTGATTGTGCTATTTACGCGCTCGGCAGAACTTACTCTTGGGACTTTGCTCTTCTTGCACCAGAAGCCCGGCGTGAAGCAAAACCAGGCTGGTCGCTTTGTTCCGTATTCGCCTGCGTTATTGACGACACAAGATTTTAATCAGTCTCTGCTGGTAATTTTATTCATTCGTTTATTTGGGCCGTATACTCACTCGGAACGACGGAATCGAGATAGTAGGCTAACAGTCCGTAGAGGAATATGTCCAGGGTCATCATTATGAGACTTCCACCGAAGGGGATTCCAGGACCTGACCAAAGATTGTCGAAGTTCACACCCTCGCCTTGCAGGTCCAGTACGAGTGCCTTGAACAAGCGAAAATTGTCAGTATAATATAGAAAAGTAATATATGTATCTGACAACTGTTGATCGAGGCTATATACCTTGTCCATTGCCAAAGCTACTCCCGTGGGGCTCAACAGTGAGACGAGCCAAAATGATATCGAGCTCGAGTCGTCGACAAACACCTGGATGAAGTACATTAGGCTCAGAATCGTCACCGCAAAGTTACCCAGGACACCAGCGGTCTGCAAGAATGATCAAGAAGAAATTAGTCGTATATCTAAATTAACATACTGCGCAGCTGAGATTCGTGGTATCAAAAACTTACGCGTGATTTATCGAAGAACGGCGTTATCATGAAGGCGAACATAATGACGGAAAAGCTGTAGAGCACGACTAGCAAAAATATCGGCAGGAAATGCGTGTGCTGGAACATTTGTAAAGTAAAGAGCAGAACGACCGCGACTGCCGACAGTAGTAGAACGAAAGCTGCGTAAATGATGAACCAAGATAACCTGCGAGCAGAAGAGTAATGGTGACATTGGTTATTTTGAAATTTGGAGCAGGCAGAAGCGCGTTGAAAGAAAGAAAAAAAAATGTAACTCTCGTACCAGAATACAGAATCCTTTAGACCCATTATCTTCATGCCCTCCTTAATTTTATTCTCCTTCTCGCCGACGATCAAAATCAACAGATATGTTATAAACTGCGAGAGGGCTAGCACCATGTATAGAGGAATCACAACTCTGAAGGCGAGCATCCAATCTGAAACGTTCGAGGGAAGCAAAGATTATCGATCGTTCGACTCTTGCAATGTGAAAATTTCAGTATAAAACATATTGTTTTTCTTTTTACCTGCCGTGTACGCCTCCTTTGGAAACATCTCTAGCTTAATGTCCGGCACCGTGATATCGTTATTCTCGGTATCCAACTGAAATATCAATCACACAGGATCAGCAAAACAAACATCTCTCTAATAAAATAATCAATGCAAGGCTTACCCTGATTTTCGTAATATCCAACAGCAATTGCAAGGCCATGAAGCCGGATAAAAAATAATTATTGACAGGACACGAGCCACCGGTTTCAATAGAGAGGACACCGCCCATCCAGTGACTGGTGTCCTTCCGACAGGTCACCGAAGACGAGAGCATTTCAGTCGGAGACGGCGGCGTCGTGTACGAAGGATTCGTACGTATTTCATATCTGTGACGACAAGGACAATTTTCGAAATATCAAATTGCAGTATAATTAAACTGCATTAGCGCAAGACAAAGGTTCAGTGGCCAGAGTTGTCGCATTGGATGGATACATGGCCTTCGTTAACAACTTGACAATGAAGCTTAATGAACTTTTGATCACTATATGCGGCGCGGCATTGTCTTTCGCGTATATATACCGAGCGTGTATTACTGTATTGCAATATACTAATGATCAATAAGCGCAATATTCAGCGCGCGTAGTATATAGACAGTCGTATAGAATTTCTGAATAATAATTGTTCGGAGGAAAAACTCTGACTCACTCTAATCTGCTAGTCTTGGGTTGTGGATCCTCGAATATGACGGCTAATGGTATGCTGTAGGGTTCCCTCCAGTAAGCAGCTTGCAGGTCGTCCGTCGTATCGAAGTAGATAAAATTCAGTTGATGTTTGCCAGGGGAATCCCACATCGACAGCCACAATTGATTCGTGAAATTTAGGAATTCCTGAAACAGGGAATTTTTATTTATAGCTCGTCGTGCTAGGAAGAAAAATATTAAAATTCACAAGAAATAAAAGACAACTTACAACAGTCTCCGTGGTGTTCGGCACAACGGCTATGGTGTTGTTCTTGTAACCGTTGAAGAACTCGAAGATATCGCCCTCCTGCCTTTGGGTAGTAATTGCAGGATAGTTCGGATTGGGTATCAAAACCTTCACCACAATTAATATTCCAAGGATGTAGAGAGGCAGGAATATTTCCTAGAATGTCATGTTTATTATTAAAATTGCTACTTACTCCGGACGCTTTTATACGCTCGAGTTGAGCTGCATGCGTGTCAAGAGTTTTTTGTGTGCGCATGGGATTTGGGGGGAGAAGGAAAATTGCAGTGTATTAAATATGCACGCAGCTCACGAAATTACACAAGTATTATCCTCGTAAACTGCGAAAACTTTCAGATCGATATAACATCAGTATCAGTAGTATATTATCCCTGCAGAGACAAAGAAGAAGAAGAAGTCGTGTGTGGTGCCAACATAAATAATCAAAAATAAAATAAAAGTCTATATTATCAAACTATGCCAACTTTCAAAATCATAGACCCCAGCGTTTTATCGACGTTCCCGTTCGGAGTCTCTCCCCACTTCCTGCCTGCGCTCACATACATCACCCGACATACATATAGCCGTTCGAAAAAAAAAACCTGAAAATCGTAATTCCTTCGCTCTCTCGCAAAAGTGCAAGCTCGTGTACCCATATATACCATCACGTACTAAATATTACCTACATATATGTGTGAGCGTACGAAAGGCAGGTATAGTCGGCATATAACCCCAACGAAGCGCTTCTTATACGCCCTTGTTACCATGGAGCCGTGAGTAAACTCGGCCTAGCCCAGCGCGTTTCGACCAACAAATCACTCGGCTTTCGATCGTCCTCAAACAAGGGGCCTCGTAAATTCGACAGTGTTTTCCGATCGGCCATGTCCTTCTTCGTGGACATGGTTAGCGAGGACTCGTTCTACGAGAACCTAACTCTCGGAGTTTCAAGGCTACTCGAGGCGAATCCTTGTGTCAAGAATGTCCAGCTGGAGAGAAGAGGCGCCTGTGATAGAGCTGCGCTATCTACTTGGGAGCAGAAACATTGCTGTCTGCTGACCGAGGACTTGAGGAATTTTTACACGTCTACCGATGGATTCCTTCTCACCTGGAGCCTTGAGATATCAGGTGTGTTTATACTTATTTTTAACCGAACGGATTTTACTCCAGACAATTTTGTAGTGTTTCAAAGAGAAGACAATTATTTTTTGCGTTGGTTAAAATAAGCAGCTATTGCACTGAACGTTGTTACATAAAATATGAGGATAAAGTCACGTTTCTAGTTTGCTTAACATTCAAAACGCGTTGTTTTATATATACCTGTCGATAATATATTCACGACATAACCGTAAAACAATTTGCTTCGACTGCGGAGTTACTGATAGAATTCAATTTTTTACTCGCACCGGTAAAATTGACAATATAGTAAAATTTTCATCCATGATAAATCTAATCTAAAAAAAGCTTGCAGCACTGATGAATGCTTGCAATCATTCATTCTGAACGTGCAATACCGTTGGCTTATTGATTTTGCTCGAGTCAGCACGTGCATAAAAATTACATAAATTCGTTTCTTCGATATTTTTTTCTCTCTCATCTTCGCAATACTATCTACGAAGAGATCTCGGGTATCGCATAAGATAAATTGCAATTTCTGTGCTCAATACATTGGAAATGCCGGGGATATTTTATTACACTGAACAGAAAAAATACAATACTTGACGTTATTGCGTTCTCCTATAATATACTCTTTGCATTATAAACAAAGAATCCGCGAAGAATGTTCATTATATATCTCGTATAGCTCAATTTGTAACCTTCTCTCTTCGCGCAAGTATATACCTAAAGGAGAGGCATCAAGTTTACACAAGTTCTTCCTTTCGCTAGTTATTTTCTCGCTAACAAGGCGCCTCTCGTTGAATCGCTCTTTCTCTCTCGTGTAAAACAATAAACTACCGGTTCACGCACAAACGGTTCTGATCTTTAATCACGCAATCATTATTTTCTCATCGAAAAAAGAGCTCGCAACAAATATTCATTTATTCGAACGGTCATTTAGGCGAGGAGTTCCCGATCGGTAGAATGGAGATAAAGGACCTCTCGAGCTTGAAGCGTCACGTCGGCAGTAGCAATACCACCTCAGGCAAAGATCAACAGGCGGAGACCAGCAGTAGTACCAGTAGCAGTGCGACCACGAGTACAGCCGACGAGATCAAAGTCTCGACGTCGTTGGTAGAGCCTACCTTCGGAGGCTCGCGATGCAAGCTCTTCGAGCTTGCAGAGTGCGCAGACTGTAAAGTTTTCCTGGCCTATCAACTCCAACCGGACCAAGACGAGCCGTCGGTTTGGCTTCACAGCCCGACCACTCAGAGGTGGTATCAGCTGGCCGATAGTTTTTCCAAGTACTTTCGCATGATGCTGGTGCATCTGGGACTACCGCTTTGGCAGATGTGCGCTGCCGGATTACAGCTACCTACGTGGCTCGAGCAGGTATGCTTCTCTTTTTATATTGGCATAGATAGACGTAAAAAAAGAAATTAAAAAAAAAACGTATTGCATTAGCCTTGCAGCTAATGCATCGATTACGTTCTCACCGCAGAGACAATTCCGGCGTCCGGATGAGCACGCGCTGAATAGACTGTTACGTGCACGTACTATACTCCTTGTTTTGACGTTCACAGCACGAGTTAAATCCATTCACGCGATATCCTACAAAAGCGCATCAGTTCGTGCCCACTAATTCTCGTCGTCTCGCTCCACAGGTCTACCTGCTGGTGGGACCACACCTGTTAAAGTCGACCCATCCCCCGGTACCAGCGGCATCAATCGCGTCCATAGAGACGAGTCTTTGGTCTGACGGACCGACGAACCTCATCGACCCGGCTGTCTTCAGGGGCAAGGATCACGTCGGCGGTGCAGGAGGCGCCAGGCAGAAACAGAGCAGTAGCAACGCAGTCGCAGCGGCCGCCGCCGGTACGACGCCGACGACAGGCAACGCCAGGAAGAAATCCTCTTCCCACTGACGGGGTCCTTGGCCTAATTGGCAAGCGCCGGCTTTGCGACAGCACACACGCGCGCGTTGCTTGCCAGCAGCGAAAGAGAGAGAGAGAGAGAGAGAGAGAGACTCCGGTATGTGTATTTTTCCGCGAGGAGGCTGCGGTGTATACGCACTTCTGGCTCAGTTTCGGACTCACACCGATCGATTCGACCTATAATAGCTGTGCAGCTTTAGTATAGCTCTGGCTTAGCGTTGCGCTTGCTGCGTTTTTCGATTTGGAATTTTTATATATGTGTGTGTGGAAATTGAGTATGTGTGTGTGTGTGTGTGTGACAGTGAGTGCATATATAGTGAGCTTATACGTACCGCCGTTGTCTTTCTCTTCTCTCGCTTCTTCAGAAGGAGATTCCTAACGAGCATAGCTCGTAGCTGAGATAAGTACACCCCGCAGGAACCCATTCTGTACTCGTCTGTTTCTCTCAGTATCTGCAATGAGAAAGGAATTCAAGTGTTAAGCAAGCTCCTTAAAAAGTACTAAAACACTCTGCTTTTCCGACTTCTCTTTTCAAAGCTAGTGTATTTTTCTCTTTTACTTTCGTTTTGAATGCGATGTGCGCTTGACTTTGGGAGAGCAAAGTTTAATGTGTGCAGTTTATTGCTTGATATAACCTTAATTGGATCAACTTTATACCAATTTTAAATCAAAGAACTATCCTGTATGACATGCGTTGGGCTACACTGCCAATCCGTTGTAGACGCGGAAGCGATGCTAAACAAAGATGCGCCGAATAGTATGTTACACAACAAAAGACCACCGACTCTGCGATAATTATCAACACTAAAATTGTACGACAAAAGCAAACAAAAGAGCTTGAATTCTAATTGGAAAACGATTATTATAATTTTCACGTAGCTAATAATATAATTGTTCGACTACTGGCACCAGCTCTTAATTCATAGCGTATATACAGAAGAGAACGTGTATACGTACGAAAATAATATTAATAGTGGCTACTTTATAATACACTTAGCAGCATACGCTATTTTAAAACATTATTTGGAAACACTAAGTTTTCTTATACTTCTGTGAATTATGTACAGAATTTGTTCGTAAATTGTAAATTAAATTGAAAATTTCATCAGTATACACAACAATTTTGTCAATTACCAAGGCGTACAAAAGCTTACGCGCGATACATTTGCTGGAATACTGTTTTTATTATAGACATCATCGTGTGTGTACTGATTGGATCTCCCTTTGAGTATTCATAGTAAATTACTGCCTATATCAATATCACGAGTCCCACGCGTGTATCAGCATGTGCTTTTATTTATAGCAAAAAAAGCCTCTTACACGCTCTCGTGGAATTAATTTTTTTTTCCAAAAACCGTGTAACTATAAATGATATGAATATACATAAAAAAATGAGATAATAAAATTGATTTAAACAGAGACTAGGGAGTATTGAATCTCGTTGTAAAGGAACGGAGGTGACGAACATAAAAATAAAACCAAGTAAACAGTCCGTTTATTCCCACGAGGTACGCGTGCCTCTAATCGTCACGCTTGAAATAACGTCGTTCCTTCCAAAAGCTATAAAGCTGTCGACTGAACAGCAGTAGCCGTATCTTGCAAAGGTATATAAAGTCGTTGAAATTTCAACTTGCCATTTGGTTAACAAGTTCCTGAAGAACTTTATTCAAAGCTATATAGGTATATATGCAGTAAAAGCAGTTCCATAAATAGAGCCTATTGATAATTTATTTTTGCGTATATTAATACATAAACTTGAATTTCAACATCTTTCTTTTTCTATTTGAAGTTCCGCTTAGCCGAGCTTACGCTGCCTGGTTAGTTTGAACTTTGCCGACATTAAAGCCTTGGGACGGCTCGAGCATGCGACAATCGATAACACACCACCCTTTGGTCATTTGGTAAGTGGGTGGGAAAGTCGAGGGAAAATGTGTGCTACAACCCTTTCGGTCACAAAAATACGAAATTTTACACGCGATATGCAGCCTTTTTTTATATATACAGAGCAGGACTACGTTATATGCATTTAATAAAAAGAGTATTATTGCTGACTTTATAAAAAAAGCTGTGACCTATCCAACTGCGTTCGTAGAATCGTTTCATTTCAATCGGCTTTGCTCAATTAAACGACACAGCTGTATACGGCTGTAATTAAATAACGATTGATTACGAGAAATCAATCAAGTTCGTTAAAATCATTGCCGTGCAGCTCGTAAACGAATAGTAGTCCATATCAGAAAGTTTGGCAATCAATTTTCGGTATTTTTCAAACAAATATAATACGCGTATATCCTTTCCATCTGGCTCATCGAATATCCTATTATTATCTCTCTCATATATACGCGCGTCACATTTTCTGGCCACGTGACTCTATTTGTTGGATAAATTATGAATGAAGGTAACCGCCGGCCGTGGAAGCGAGTCTTGTATATTAAAGCGAGTTGATCAGATAAGCGATTAGTGTTATAGACCTTGTGCGTATACTTTTCACGAGAATCCATACCGAAATACACTGTAAAAAAAGCCTTTTCCATTCAGCATGATGGTGATTGATGCCAAGGCGTGTCTAAAGCATGAACCTTCCTCGTTTCGTGTTTGCGTTAGTGAAGCTATATATTTGCTACTCGGATAATTATTCTAGAATATTTCCATAGCTGTAACTATTTCACATTGCCAGAGTGTCAGACTGGCTCCATAATTTTTCAACGCGCGCGCGGGGAGAATATTAATTTAGAATTCAATGAAGTTATCCGTTCACGTTTCATGCGCCATTAGATATTACCTACGATTATTATACTCGGCACACGCAGTCTCCCAGGAAGTATATAGGAACATTAGCTTCTATTTCTCCTTACCGTTCGAACAATTAAACACAAGCTTGGCAAAGAATCGCTCGCATACGTATACACAGTAGTATCTATTTAATCCGACAAGATGCAAATACCCTCTAAATTCGTCATCACTCTGCTAAGAGATCTAACCAATGCCAAAATCTGGTCGATCAGCGCAAGCATGTGCTCTTTCATCCTGCTACACATATCTGGCGACATATAAATAAAGCCGAAGGAAGCCAGTTTCCTGCGAGTTCCAAGACCTCGATATTTCCTCATCGCGACAGAGAACAAAGCCGCTCGCAGTGGAAGAGAATGAAAAAAAAAGAACAGCGTGAACAGCAGCGAATAATCCCCTAACGGGCCAGATACGTCGTCGGTGACGCGTCCGGTCAGTGCACACGACGAACCGTGCAGCCGGTTGTATGCGCGCGCGAACCGCGGCTGAGCTAGTATCAGAAGGACGGCGCGAGAGAGTGCAGGTGGTAGTGTGTGGCACACTATAAAGCCGCTCGAGTATCGACCGGCTACGCCGGTGTCGAGGGGGTGGGAGCAAAGGGGCCCCTGTGCTGGCCGAGCCCCTACACATACATATAAATATATATACTTATACAGCATGGAAAGACACGCGCGTCACACGCGATTTCGACGCGCGCGCGCACGGGCCACGTGAGGGATATGTGTGTGCGACGACGTGATGTGCCATCCCTCTCTTGTATGCACTTTTTTCGTCATGCCTCGCTGCTCGAGCTTACACCATTTGCGTAATGCTTGCGAAGTAGCTTATATATATACTTTTATCACTGTCTCGTGGGCATATTATACTTGACTTTCTTTTCCATAGAGAGCGCGTTCTCAGTACATCACGTGACCGCGTCTGCCGGAATAGGTATTGCACTACTCGTCGAAAGGAGCTTTTTTTTATATAATATACTTGAATGAAGAATTGTCAAGCTCGGGGGAGGGAAGAGACGTTGCGTGATTTCGGAGCTTTCGGTTTGACAGTAAAGACCCCCCTGGAATCTGGAGCACTTTATCTCATTCACGAAATTGGAGATAATAAAAAAAACAACGCGCGCGAGCGTGTTCCGAAAGCTAATCTTCCTGTCAAGCGCTGGGTGCGCAGCAAACCACCCCCTCGAATTTTTTCCATTCGCATTCCGAAATGAAAAAAATAAGCGCGTCGTCCCTCGTCAAGATTACCGCCATTCACGAAAAGCTCCGCAACCACAACAAAAAGCTCCCCCTCTCCCGTCGCTTCCGCTTCGGCGCTTGTCAATCATATACACCGACCTATAAAAAAGAGGGATGAAAAAACGAGAAAAATCCACAGGCGGATAACGCAGCTAAGAAGTAAGTAGCAAAAAAGAAGACAAAAGGTGGGTAGCATAGTAGTACTGCACTCGCGGCTTCAGCGCAGAGCTCGTCAGGGGGCTAAGAAGCAGAGCAAAGGCGGGCGGTAGAGAGAGAGAGGCGGCGATCGATCCCCCCGCTCGTCGTCGGTTTCGCTCGCTCCCCCAGCCGCGCTGCACGAAGGACGCCATCGATCGTCCGTCGAGCGATTTCGCTACCTACCTACCTACCCCTCCGACTATTGTATATAGCCCATAGTGTCCCCCCCCCACCCCCCGAAGAACAGCAGCAGCAGTGAGTCTAGCAGAAGAAAAACGAGGAGAGGATAAGAACGCGTCGTCTGCATTTTGCACTGCACCGAGGATATATGTAGAGAATGGGTGCAGAGAATTCCAAGGGGACACACTGCTGCTGCTGCTGCTGCTGGGGTGGCGGTGCAGTAGTGCAGGCGCGCGCGTGCATGTAAAATCGATGAGCGGCCGGCGCTACGGCTGCTGCTACTCTCTCTCTCTCTCTTACCTTAGTCTCGCCCTCGGCACTTGGCCTCTCCAAGAAGATATCCATCAGCCGGCTGGCCTCATGAGTGGAGAGGACGACGACGACTGCTCGTCCGCGCCGGCGAAAGCTCCCTTACGAGCTTGCTCCAGTTCGTTACTACTACTACTACTACTGCTTGCACTTGCTGAGCTTGCGACGACACTAGCACCGCACTCATCGCCTTCTTTACTTATTCCTGCTGCTGCAGCTTTCCCTTATGCTCTCGCGCGCCCGCTATATCGAGTCATCGAGCGGGAGGACGATCCTCGTCATGGCGCTGATGCTTGCAGCTTGCACAGACACAACACTCGCACTACTACTCTTTTCTTCTTTTTCTCTTTGCGTATGTACAACTTGGATCGTCACGCACAGTCTGTCTGCACTCCGGGAGTCACACACACTCACTCACGTCAGAGACAAGGACAGAGAGAAAAGGAGAGACAGAGAGAGAGAGAGAGAGAGAAAGGCCGGAGAGAGATAGAGCGAGGCGTGCGCGCGCGCGCGGGCGGACGACCGGCTGCACGAGACCAGTTCCGCATACGTCGACCAGCGACGCCAGACTGCGGGGAACACTGATGGCAAGGGCCGCTCCGCTATACTCGCGGCACATATATATATAGCTCCGACTGCGACTGCGCGAACTTCTATACTCTTCTCATCGTCGTCGTGTATAGTCTCTCGTTCTCTCTCTCTCTCTCTCCGATGTATATGTAGCTGTGTGCTGGTGTGTGCTTTATACATATATACTTACTCTACTGCTATATGTGCGCTGACGTACGAAGAGCTTCTCTGCGTTATCGTGTGTTGTATGTGTACTATATAGCTCAAGCTCAGCTGCTGCTGCTGTGGGAGACGACGCTGATCGTTCTGCTCTGATGGGCGATGATGATGATGACGATGGACCGGATGGAACTCGGGATGGAATGAGTAGGCACGTGTGATGGAACCAGCTTTCGAGCTTTTTTACGGTATAACATTTCATGTGTTTCCAGAATTGTCCATTATTTCGCCGATCTAGGATTAGAACGATGGTCTCTCTCGATAATCAATAACGTCGCGAGCAAGGTTATTAGCTGATAATCACACAATTCAAGTGTAAATATACTCCCAATTTCTCAGGTTTATTAAAAGCTCGTTAGCCTTTCGCCAATGCCGATTCTACGATGAATCGTAACACACGCGAAAAAACAGACATAGAACTTTCTGTTGTAACAAATGACGAGCATACAAGACAAACACAAAGTTAACGAACTCAAATGCAGTTTCGATTTATTAGCCAAGCTAAATTATTATACACGACCTATTCATAGGCTCTTTTCCAAGAACAAGTATTCCAGGAACTTTCCAGCAAGGCGCAATAACTTACGCACGCACATACACTTAATAACAATCAACAGAAAAATTTTCTTTCTTTCATCGGAATGAAGCCTCTCGACTTGAAAAACAATCGGCTCCAGTGGCATTTTATCGGTAAGCAATATTCGCGTGCGACATGTCCGAAAGCGACACGTAGCCATTCATAAGAGAGAAAAGTGGCCGCAGCACATTCGATCGAAAACCCATATGCAATATATGGTAATGCGACTGCCAGTCCGTGAAATGTGCGCGCGCGCGCAAAAAAAAAAAAATTTAAGGCTTCGTCGGTTGCAGCAGTAGTCGCGTCGCTCCGACGTCACGTTTAATGAAAAATTCACCGGCTCGAGTGCTTGCGCGCGCTTGCGACGCTCGCATACGTATATGTATACGTGTATCCCATGCCGCATCCTAGAAACTCTCGTCCTGCGTATATGTATATGTGCGTCGGAGAATAATGCCGCGACACGTCGCACATGCAGCGAGTATTTCATTTGCATAATGCTACGGCGGCCGTACCGTGATTTCGTCTTCGCGTTGCAGGAGATATGTATATGATATATGATGTGAGCTTTCTTATATTATGTGTTTTTGGAGCGACGACAATTCGGAGAATGTTTTGATTATGCTTATACGGCGTTGTCTTCGGGTGATACCGTCTGCTGTTGATGGATAATGTACGGAAAATGATTGTTTTAAACGAGAGCGATGACGCAGTAAAATAACAAAAAGGCTTTCAAGTTAAAATTCGCATCAGTCGATAGTCTAACTATAAAAATATTTGTCTCACTGGTTGGAATATATTTCGTTGGCAGTGTTCCAGAAAGGTCTCGTTCATTCATTATTCAAACGTGGTATACCAATGCTAATGCGACTAATTATAAAAATATATGTATTATCCCGCACTGAAATTAAGTAAGCAGTGCGCATGAAATCACATCAGCAAAACGAACGCAATAAAACTTTGTTCCTCAAGCACAGAACCGCCTTGATCAAAGACAGAAGAGTCATCGAGATCCGATAGAGAAGCCCAACGATTTTTTCCCCCAGGCGTAATTTCTGATCTTCACCGTATAATCCGCGCCACAACGAGATTACGAATCGGTACAAATTTCGCCGCGAAACGGGAAATCCGCGAGCATTGCACGCGCTGAATACATCGCGCAAACAGACACTTGCGGCCGAGAGTGATATCGCGCCGACTCGAACGACTGCCAGGTTGCGCGCGTGAAAATCTCAAAATACACCTTGGGATCGCATATACGTGCATCTCGAGATCGCCACGGTCAGCCTGCATAATACCTTGTCGCACCTGTGCTTTTCATTCTTTCCTTCCTCTCTATTTTCTCCGTCGTTTCTTTCTCGTTTTTTCGTTTGTTCGACCTTTATGTATGTACGCGTTGAGTTTACCTCGACTGGACGAACGTATGTATACGTATTGACTTCATTCATTTGATGGAAGAACGAAGGCTTGATGGGGCTTGATCATTTGTAGGGCACGTTTCTAAAAATATAATTCCTGTGTTCGATAATGGCACAGGAAACACGTGGAAGTTATTGTTCGAAAGGTAAATAAAGACGCTGATGTGATCGTGTGGTGTCGATGTATATTCTTAAATTCAACTCTGAAACGCTGGAAAAGCTCGTCGGAAATTATATTGTGCCTGATGGCTATTTTCAAATTTTCGAGAGCAAACAGCTGATGCGTGAAATAGTGGGTCGTAAAAATTCCAATTATATTTGAAGCTGTTCGGCATGTTCGCGAGAACTTGAATATTAATAATCCACCAATTCAATTCCAGCATTTTTGAAGGAGATTTTCATGATAGGAATTTGGAATCCGTTTGTCAAAGTTTTCCACCGGGTTTCTACATCACAACGAATGACACACTAAAGTTTCGAAAATACAAGCTAATTTTCAACGCTCGAGTTTTATTTAAAGACTTTAGTATATTCTTAGTGGAATATTACGTATAGGTATGTTTATATATTATGTAGCACAGAAACCACCTTGCGCTCAGCAAGACTACTAATACTTTTTCCTGGTCGTCAGTCGTATAAGCCGTTCATTGCCCCAGCATTAATAAAATTTATTAGGAAGTTGACATTAATTTGATTATACGTTATTGAATTGACTGTTTCTTGCTCTACTTGTGTCGTACAACACCGAAATGGCTTTATCCGAATCCCTTTCAGTTAGTCTTCACTGGCCGCAAAAAATACTTTCATAAATTGTCTTGAGCAGTACTTCTCAACTTTTTAAGCTCATACTTGCGTATACAAAAGTTACCATAAATATACACTGTAATGATTATTCTAAATTCTAGATCATTATTACTGTTAATCAATTTCATAGCAAACCATTATCGAAACAAACTGATTTTGTATTTCCGTGCACGACAGTAATAGAAATGCCTTTAATAACTGCCACAAATCTGATTTCAATTAGTAAAAAATCTATAATCGTATATATTCCTCGGCGCACATCAACGCCCGACCTTCCGTTGGGCGATAATGTCAAGTCGTGAGTCCAGACGATTTATCAAATGCCAAGCCCTTTCGCGCGAGAGATATCAGACCTAGCCTGATAATATAAAAGTACGGGCAATCCTTTCACCGCTCTTCCCCAATCTATTTCATGGACATGAAAAGAATGACATTGCACGGGGAGCACTTTAACTAAGCGGGAACAAAAATTGACAAATGAATAAAATCTAATATCTGGTAAACAAATTTTCAGATTAATAATTAATAATTAACGTATAGTAACAAATAAAAATAATAAGTTTTTAATAATTATAACTTTTTTTTATAGAAAAAGAGATTAAATTTATTATTTGAAATGTATTAAATTATTAAAGAAATAATATTTATTTAATAATTTTTTAAATTTAATAAATAATATTTAGAACACTTTAGAACCGTATGTACATTTCCTACTTTTAGTATTTTGTAATCACATACTTTGGATCGTATTATATTCTAATGTTATCTTATCTTTTTCGTTATCATTTGTTAATACAGTATTTTCATGAGTAAGTTTATTCCTAATAGAAGCACAGACATATAATCTGTTACCTCAAGTATGCTCCGATTTTTCTGTAACGCATCGCCTTCGATAGCTCAGTTGGTAGAGCGGTGGACTGTAGTAGGTTTGATACAATATAGAAATCCATAGGTCGCTGGTTCAAATCCGGCTCGAAGGAAAACTTTTTTGTTATTCACGCAACCTTTTTTTCCTATATTAAGTTTAATTATTTCTTATTATTTGTTAAATTTTTTAATTCGAATAAATATTTTCAATGATTGAAATAATTTTTATTTATTTAATTGTAAATTTTCAACTAGATTTACTATAATTTAAATTTATTTAAGATATAATTTAGCATATAATTTTAAATGTAATTTATTTTATTTTATATTTATATTTTTAGAATGTAATTATTTAACATTTAATTTAAACAATTTTTATTTACGTTCTGCATTTTTCTGTTTGGAAATTCAGTGTGATTGTAGTAATGGGTTAGATGAAACAAACAAAAATCGCTTTTGATTTTTTTTATTTATTTATTTTTTTTTTTCGATAGAACTATTCTATTGCTATGTTAGTCTCGAGTGTGCGTCATTAGTAGCCAAAGCTTTGATGAAGAATCGATATAGCGTGACGTATCAGGTGGATTTAAAAAATACATACATATAAAAGTAAAATTCTGTAGGTGAAGGTATAGATGGGATTGCCTATGTGCTAGTTACTACAGCGCGCAAATGCAGAAGCATTATTCGACTCAATACACGTTGTAAGTCAACTTACCAAGTTTTTCGTAGCTTGTGATGGATATCACGTGTACAGGTAAAGAAAAAGCACTAGCACATCTGTTAAAACTGTGGCAATAAAAATACTATCAAAATTCGAACCGTTACAATGTATTATTTATTTTTTCAATTTAAATTTTTATGCACGCAGTTACATTGAGCTTTAAAATTTATTGGGTATAAAACTTCAAAATTTGGGACGCACTAATTTTCGTAAAACAAAAACTGAACATCCACGTGTACCATATACATAATCTGTATGACTCACCTCTTGCCTAAGCCAAACTCTACTTGATAATAACTCTTCTTCCACTTAGTCTCTGGCGCATGCAGAATTTGTATTTACAATATTTTGTTTTAATAAAAACGAGGATAATAGTGCAGTTTTTCAATTTTTAACGGCTAAGTTATAATAAAGATAGAGACATTTTTGTTTAGTTGTTACTTAAATAAAATAATACGCTAATACTTTATCGTCGTTTACTCTTAAAATTAATTATATTCATAGCAGTCTGTCAAGAAAATTAAAATTTTACAAAATGGAAGTATACAGTATTACATTTATATGTACTTCTAACGTTTTCTTAGGGTTAGGAGCAGCAATAAAAAGAATGGTCGACCGTGACAGGACTCGAACCTGCAATCTTCGGATCCGAAGTCCGACGCCTTATCCATTAGGCCACACGGTCAGTTGAAAGTTCGTTGTATGTAGAGATACAGGAATGTCAATCTTATAAATTAAAAAAAATTAATCAGTTTCCTAATTTGTTTCTAAAAACAAATGCATTTTTAAAAGATTAAAAATGTATAATATAATTTTAATTTGCAATTGTGGTCTCATGAATGAATTAAACATGTTAAGAGCTGAATAGATTTACTACTGATGCTAAATACGTACAAGATTTCTACCTTACCAACTGTTGGTAAGTTACCTCAGTTGGAAAGTGATTAAAAATGCTTAGTTCACTTTATTATCAACAGTCAAAGAACACTGCATTTTTATGTAAACAAAATTTAAATAGTTTTTAGAAAAAATATTAATATTAATTTAAAAAATATTTAATTTTAACTTTAGTAAAACGTTATGTTTATTAGTTGAAAATCATTTTTATTCCTTTATTTATCCTTTTTTATAAAATATTTGTAATTATTAATATATATAGTACAAAATCAAGTAAGTATTTTTTACTATTAATTGTAGATATTATGTGTTAATTTGAGCGAGCCATTTTTGTAGAAATCGAATATTTTCAATATTCGGTTTTTAAATAAATCAATGATATTAAATTGTAAAAAAAGTTGTGTAAAATGTAATTTTCTGTATCGTTGAAATTTAGCAGGTCCAGTTCCATAAAACTTTTTAAGTACACGCTGGGCATCAGAAGAGCTCTTTGTTTCGAAAGAAGCGCTAATAGCACTTTCTTTTGTTCACAAGAATGAACGGCGCTTCAAAATTCTTGAAGAGAAAAAAAATTATCAAAAATTAGACAATGTCTCCAAGTGGTTAAATAAAGAAGTGTCTCGATCGTCTTGATTAAATGTAGTAAAACGATAAATTAATTTTTATAAGCATATTCGATACTGTGTTTTAATTAGATTTTACAAAACGTACGGATAAAAATATTTTTTCTTTTCTACTGTTCAAGTTAGCTATTAGGTATAATTTAAAGAAAGTGAATATACTCAATTACTATATACTCTCTTGCTTGGACTGCATCCAAATATAAAATATTGAGATATAAAATGCTGTAAGCTTTTATAGTCGTACAAGTAGGAGCTAATAAAATTAAATGATTAATTTTTTAAACTTTGATCAGTGCTCTGTCCATTAGACTACCATACTTTCCCTAATTCAAAAAGTATACAATTTTAAAGAACGAATACGAACGAACGAATACGTCGCAAACATGACATAGATACAATCAACTTCAAACGAAACACTCGCTTTAAATATTTCAAGCTCATCGAATGAAAAAGCCGGGAACGAATAAACATCGTTTTATCGCTAAATAGACGATGTACCGGAGCGTCTCGTCCACAAATATATATACGCTGGCTCATTTCAACCAAATCAAGAGTATATCGCCCATTTCCATGCTAATGCAATATTTATCAGCGTGCAATTTCGACTGGAATATCCGAGCCGCACGTGTAGGCAAATGTATAGCAATTGAGAAGGGCTTGGCAGACGCCGCCGCCGCGTACCTAAGGAGTCTTACCTATACCTCCGCAGTTCTGGCGGCCACTCATCTCGTCTGCACGTATGTACACTCACACACAGAGCCAAAGTCCCACAGGGAGAAGTAGTATGTATGTGAGCAGCTCCGAACACGAGAGAAAGACTCTGCGAGAGCAAAAGAGAGGAGGACAGAAGCGCCGCCGCTCGTAGCCCTTCGACAACTCGGTTGGCATATAGTCTACCGGTGGCGGCGTCAGTCGCGCGCGGAGCGTCGTCATGGCCGCCTGCTCGGCCGGTGCCCTCAGCGACAACAATAATCCGGCCAGCAACAATTGCAAACTACTACAGATGAGCGGCAGTACGACAAATCAGAGCCAGAAGCCCTGGCAGCAACGGCTGCTGGGCAAGCATCTAGTGCGCTGTGGCCAGAGCGTCAAGGACAAGTTGCCGACGAGCGAAGTAAGCCAGAACTGCGAAGTTCTCGGTCTTTACTTCAGTTTCGTCGACCCCGGAGCGAGTTGCGACGACTTCACCCGGCATCTCGTCGATCTCTACACAAGCGTGAACAACAGCAATGGAGCAAACGACGCCGCCAGTGCCGCCGGCTGTAAGAAGAGGCTCGAGGTGATCCACGTGCTGCTTTGGAGCAACGTCCAGGATGTGATCGACCTCGACGAGAGCTTCAGGAATCACGTGGCTGAGCTACCCTGGCTCGCCGTTCCCAGCGACGACTACGAGAGAAAGGTGAGCGCCGCCACTAAATCAACTGCTGTACACCGACTAATACAGACTATGTTATATTATACAGTTTGTGTATACTGCTGTGGCTCTGCCCAGCACGGAGTTGTATAGCAATTTCGGAGATGAGTCGCCGCCGTGTGCTCTTTCATTTTCTTTCGCGCATTATCTTTGTGCGCGCGTTGTGTCGTGCATATACGCGCGTGGGAGGACGTCGCGCGATCACCAACTGCTGCTGCTGCTGCTTTCGCTTTCGTTGCGTCTGCAGCTTCTTTTCTTTTTGCTTATTTGTTACTTGGGGAGTCGAGAGAAAGAAAGGGGGGCATCAGGTTTTTAAAGGCGATTCTTTGTATTCGGTCATTCGAGAGTCGATATCGTTTGATCTCTAATCGGAGATATTGCCAATCGTTGAATGGAGCTTCGTATAATGGAGTATATTTAAAGAATCAAATGTGCTTTGATTCGCGCGCGCGCGCGAGTGCGGAATGATAAACGGAGTGTGTTCTGGAGTCGCTTCGACAGAAAGGCAAAGTAAACTTGTTTGCGGGCTTTTATGTCGAATGAATGTAGTTAGTTTTTTGAAGGTAAAAGAGCGGTGAATGTAGAATGAAGAAGAGCTTGATTTTGCATATCAAAAGCCGCGAGGGGTTTTTTGTACACAATAAAGTATAATGGAAAATTGAATTGATGAAAACGTTCTGTTGCATATTTCGGCTTTTAGTAAAAGCCAGGATATAGCAGTATACAAAACGGAAATGCGTCGTCATGGCGAAATTTTGTTTCCAGTTACGAGGTATTCAGTCACGCTTTTTGAAATGCTTTCCAATAATACCTTGTGTGTGTGTGTGTCGATACGAGAGAAAGGGTAAGGGCTATACACCTGCCTCAATGTTCAAATTTCAATATATATAATGCCCGCAGTGTGTTGGGGGGCGATGAATCAGACCTTCGAGCACCTCTTCATTTATCCTCTGCCATAAAGTTAATCGAGAAATCTGACAGTATAATCATCAACAAATAATAATCAGTCGCAAATTCAATCCTTAGCTCTTAATTAACAGCAAGAGACGACTGTAGTGTCTATCAAAATGTAGTTCAGCGTGGTATGTATATACCGAGGAATTACAAGAGAGACACGCGCTGGCGCGTACGTCCCACAACTTCTTTGTTCTCTCTATTATTACGTCGGAGGACGATTGTATCGCTCAGCACTGCCGACGCCCGCGCTAAATTAACAGACACTTCGCCGTCGCACCGACTATATACATACATATGTGACTATGACTGACATCACGTTTATGCCACCCCCGCACACACAGCCCTCGGCAATAAATCTCGCTTAAAAAACTTTTCAAGCTCCGATGCGATTCCATCGTATATATACCTTTTTTCTCGCGGAAAACTTCGACGAAGCTTATCGCGTTATACGGCCGCTCGGCTTTTTCTTGTTGCCGAGGGACTAATCGAGCGCGGAATTTCTCCCGCACGCGTATATACACCGTGAATTATTCCCGTCTTCTCTCTCTCTCTCTCTCGACGCGCACCAGTAGCCTGAGAGAATCTTTCTCTCATAGCCGTTTTTCCACGCAACAAAAAAAAAACACATCTCTGCAGCAAAGACGCACACGCACAACAAACCGCTCGCACCTACCCTCTCCGATATATATCGCGCGTATATATATATGTGACTCCGATTCTCCCCGAAAAAAAAGAAGAAGGGAACGGAAAAAGTAAAAGCCAACCGAGAGAGAGAGAGAGAGAGAAAGTCGTCGTGTGTGCGTGCGTCTTTTCTGTATTTCCCCCCAAGCCAGACATCGACGCCACCGCCGCAGCGGCACTGCTATATACTCGGGTATATATATACAACACACATACACCAAACTCTCTCTCCGACAGGGACAATAAAAGCACTCCCCTCGCAGCGCGGATATGTGTATACGTATATGTATACGCAGACCAACGCATCTTTATAGTATACACATACATGCACACTCTCTCGGTTATACTGGTGTGCTTTATACTGTCTGCGCCACGTGCTCCATATAATTTCTGCCCCCGCGCGCGCGCGCGCGCAAACGCCCCTCTCTGCCTTCGAATTTATGACTAGGCGCTCACAGGGTTCTGGTCTTTCTCGCCCTCGAGTTACGTATTATATACATATATATATACAGTTGCTCCGCGCGGTATAGATAAGAAGAAAATTAAGGGAGAAGGTTCCAGGAGGAGGCTGCCAAGTTTACGGGAATTTCGAGAGCGCAGGAGTAGAATTCGATTCGCGCGAATTTGCATGATAAAAAAAACGGGAAGAAGAACGCGCCCGAAGAGTCACGTGCTGAAGGACGAGCGCGAGTTTGCATAATTTTTTGCTCCAACTCGAGCGAGACGCTTATAGGTATATATCTAGGAAGAATTCGATGTAGACTGCGAAGGAGAAAAATATTTTTTTTTCTTTATTCTCTTAGATTTCGACGGTACGTCATCCATCGGAGAGAGGTTTTGAAGATCAAGCAGCGCGTTTTATGCTTGTAAACTCGAAGAGAGATAAGCAGCTCCAGATAAGGAGTTTAACGTTATACTAGTGCGCGAGCTAGTAATTAGGGGCTGAACTTGAACTTAATTAAATTGGATTTGGGTTGCGCGTCGCTTGATTTTATCTTTTACTCTATATAGATGCGCGCGCATTTATAAGAGTAATGTAAGACGAGGATTCATCTGATGCGGAGAGTCGTAAAAATTAACGAAGCCAAAGTATAGTTGAAGGGGTTCGCGGTGATGCCGCTCGTTTTTACAGTTAGCCGATATACAGTCCTGAATAAAAAAAAATGTTTTTTTAATAAAATAACCGACACAGCTATGTACGACCAACTCAACGAGAGCGTCAGAAATAAATCGCAAAGCGGAAAAAAATCGGAGCAGGTCAAAAGCGCAGTAACTAGGATAAAGCGGACTGCAGAGTGATAGAGAAAAGTTGTTCAACTCTACTACAGCTTATATATACACTATACACATCCAGTTCAATATTTGCACGGGTCTTTCACCCTCTCTCGCCTATTTCCGTCTTTCATCGCACGCGCTTTGGATTAGGCCTATATACATGCGCTTCTCCACACATATACATAAACGACTAGCTGTGACAGCCCGACGTGCACAACTTCATTTCGCGAATCCTCAACTATTCAGCCGACCTCTTCCCGTCTCTGCCAAAGATCTAAAACCGACGACCCACATACTCTCTCTCTGATATCATACTCTTTTTCTCCTTGTGAAGTATATGCTAAACGAGCAATATATCTATATACCTCAAAAGGAGCCACGACGACTCCCCTTTGCTGGTTTTTTTTTTTCCTCCGAAAACTTTCTTGCCGCTGTCTATAGAAAATCAAACGCAGCGATGCCGGTTTTTGACGTTTCAAGTGTGCTCGTTTAGTCGGCTTTGAATGCTCAAACCAGCGAATTTGCTTCTTTTCTTCGCGAGATTCTCCGCTCTCATCAAGTGTCCTCTCGTGCGCGGATATATGCGCGCGCGCTCGAGACGACGACGAGTTTTTTAGGCGCGGGCTTTTATCGTTCTTAATGTAGGATGAGTTGACGTGCACGGCTCTATCACGATAATTTGTCGTCGCGATTTTCGTTTCTGACTCGATGGCTCTTGTGTTTTCAAGGAGTATACAAGGCTTTTCACATAAGACAGTAGAATTCATTCGATGTTTGACCTATTGTGTGAAGCTTACAGTTGCGAAACGTTGATGAATACTCTCGACGAGTTTAATTAATCCATGAAACGAGATTGGCTGTGCTAATTAGCACCGATAATATCCGCGTTTTTTATTGATTAACCGTATAGCTCATCAATCGAAGCTTCAAAATCATCATCCAAACTCGCGAGTGTACACTGCAAAGCGCAGTTGCTAAGGAAACGAGTAGCTCGCTTTGAGAGAGGAGAAGATACGCTGCAAATGACGACACTATGTATATACAACAGCTCAAAAGCCGAGAGAACGTTTTTTCCATATAACCTGTACCAAACAGCCAATCGCACAATACTCGTCGGAGCTACGGAATTCCATTATCGAATTGCGAGTTGCAACAACGATCAATGCGATGTAGCTGCTCGTCAAGTGCCCATACTTTCGAGCGTCAAAGGGAGCAAGCGATACGCGTCTCTCATCTCACTGCTTTGTCTCTCTCGTTGCTTATACTACGCTGGATTATAAAAGAATCCCCGCAAGCTGTGCTTTAATCGTCCTGTGTAATTAGCTGGCGTAACAATTGACGGTTTGAAAAGTTCAAATGCTACACTCGCATCACCAAACTGAAAATCAATAAAGCACACGAGATTCTACAAACCCATCGAATAGCCAACACGGGGATTAAAAAAAAAGCCAAGCCAATCGACGCCCACTTTTACAAGAGGCTATATAGCAGAAAAAAAAAGTCAAGCGCGATAAGCTCGCAGCGAGGCATTATATTGGACCAGGCGGCGGTGAGCCGGAGGCGAATTATCACTATAGGGCCGCAGTATATATACATATAGCCGGCGGTTATTGCGTAATCTCTCCTGCGATCGTGAAAAATCAGGCTTGACTATATAGGTATACAGCTTTTCATTAATCACGCCGCGTGTTATACACACGCGATTCGCTATTGTTTCGATTAAAGCGCACAAAAGAGAGACGAAAGAGTTGAAATATACAAGTGTACAGGGGGAGAGTAGAGAGAAAAGAAGAAATCCCTACCACTGAAATTGGTCGTATCCGTCTCGGATTATAAGTCTATATATGAAGCATGGCGATGTACTGTATACACGGAGCTTTCCGTGTTCGCCGGAGTATATACAAATGAAAAATTCCAAACGTTACACGCACACTACCACCAAATATTCTCCAGCAAGTCAAACACTTGTATCAATTTCAAGACAAACAATCCACCGGAAAACAAGTGAATCAAGCCAAACACCGTCCCTCTCTCTCTCAAAATAGTTCTGACAACAAGAATAATCTCCTCGCGGAATCCTCCTTGTATTATCCGTTAGCCCTTACGCTCCGCTCAAGCGAGAAACGGACAGGCATCTCACCCCTCGGTGGTACACATGCAGCAGCAGCAGCAGCCAGGTTCTTCAGAGTCTAGTGCATAGCTACGGGGTGTTGCCGCGCACACAATCCCAGCAGCAGCGTCTACCGACGAGGGAGAGGAAAACAGCTTGTGTATATATCATACAGACACACGCAGGAGCAGACGAATACACGATTGCGGTGTGTGCGTTTTATCAATATTTTTTGCCTCCTGCTTTTTGGCTTATTCGGCACGCTTTACTGCTATTTCAAAGCTGTGTACTCTTTGCAGCGGTTATCGCGCGTAGATACCTATATATAAAAAGTCTCGAGCGTTCGTTACATTTCGTTTAGCGGTGCAGTGTCAGCTTGCCTCGGTTTTACACTATCGGGCACACAGAGAGACGACGACGAGTAGGAGGTCTTTTTAATTAGTTTTGCCGAGCGAGAGCGTAGAGTCACTAGGCGCGCGGGAATCGAATGAAAAGCTGCCTGCGCGCTGGAAATTCAGCAGTTTTTAAGCCTCTCTTTCTCGCTCACTGCGGACTACTCTTGTAACTTTTTCAATGAACGACGCCGCTATACTGCTGCTGCCGCGAATTAGTCGTTGATTACATTTCAAAGATTAAACTTTTCAGCTCAAGCTGTCCCAGATGTCATTGTCAGGGACTAGCGCGTCTGGATGTACGGGAACGCGTGTGCATGGCTGATATACATTTTTAAATTTTAATCCAAAGTTCTTTTTTCCGAAAAGGTTGAATGTCTATATCTGTGCGACGCTCGGTTGGTTCGTAATTATTATTTATTAGATAGTAAATGCGGTTTTTCGAGCACATTTTTAAAAATTTAGCCATGAGTGGCATGAGAATAGGCCAATTAAGAAAATAATGATGCGAGAAATTAACCACGTTTGTATGCTGATTACATGAGCGGCTCGAGTTAAGCCAGGAAGGCAGTTTTGGCATAGGTGGCACACCGCTGTATATTTATGCAGTATCCGTGCGCAGATTAAGATGAAAAGGGAAATAGAGACGTCCAAGCGATGAGCGGGGAGGAAGACCAGTCCAAAACTGTATACAGCTGATTTCACATGCTCGCATCGCCATTAGCCCATGTATAGTATTATAGCTTTTGATTTGCGATGTGAAATCCAATTAAAAGAGAGGGCGCAAAAACAATTGATTCCAATTACCGTGCGCCCCGCGGTGAATCATTAATATTTTAATTAGAGTCCTTTGATGACTCCCGCCGGATTAATTAGTTTGTTCTGCAGTATATAAAATCACTTGAAAAAAAACTGGACAGAATTTCATCGAAAGCTTCAGAACTGGTAAAATTCCTACCGACAATAATTGACTCGATTGTCTTGCGCGTAGAGAAAGAGTATATTATTAGTATAGCCAACTGCCAGCGGCAACTGCGCGCGACACTGCGAAAACGAGCCGCAGGTGAATCGACGAGCTAGACTCGATTTCGCTCGAGGGGTAGGTATAGTGGCAAAAGGCAGCCAACGTCTACTATATATAGTCGACGAAAAGGGTATATAAGCTAGGAGGAAGATGAAATCGCTCGGAAATCGAATCTTTCCTCTCAAAGTAGCGAGATACGCCCAGTGGCAATTTCGTTTTTAGCCCCTGAGGCTATACCTGCTATACTATATCGAAGAATTTGCCTCTTCGCACCCTTGCCACTGTAGAGTATCGCCCAGATGTACAATAACGCGTGGGGAGAATCGTCTTGTTAGCTTATTCGTGAGTTTGATTTAGAAACATGAATTTCAAGCGAACAATGATAAAAAAAACTACGTGTGCTCGTTATTATATATAAGAAACTCGAGGAGAGATACCTTTCATTCTCGCGAATGAATATACGCAGACACATCATCATTCCACGCGCAGTATATTATAATATATACAACGTCTCGCGCGCTCGATCTGATGAACACATATATATATCACGCGCGAGTCCCGAGCACATTAAAAACAAACAGGCCACACACTTATCCGACTCAGAAATCTCTTTCACGCTTCTTTCATGTCATTTTCATTTTTCGCTACTCCCCGCGAGCTCCTTCCTCGCTTTGTCGAAAATAATAAAAAAAAAGAAACATCTCGAAGCTCTCGCGCCCGCTCTCTGTTATCTGGCTTTCCTCTCTCGCACCTCTCTCTCTCTCTCTTTCGTTCACGCGCCTTTTCTCTCTCTCTCTCTCATCTACTGCAGCAGCAGCTGTGAGTCTGGCCGGCTGCTGAATAACACTTTTAACAAAAAAAAAAGGAGGCGGAGGGGAAATTCTCGAGTTCGCGCTCCCTCGCGAAACGTCGCCGTGTAGCACGTAGTCGTCGTCGTCGACGAGAGAGAGAGAGTGAAAGACTCGAGAGTGTGAATGTGAAAGAGAGAAGGAATCGGTGGTAGGGGAAGAGAAAAGGGTTAAAAGACCCATGCTGTCCAACTCTGTGTGTACTATATGCGAGAGTGTGTAGTACAACCCCTCTAGGTATATACATACACGAAGCCAGGCTGGAATCAAGCTTTTTCTTTAATAATTAGCCCTGTGGCAGGCCCTGTGAGATGTTATATATATATATATATATATATATATATGGACTCGACGCGACGTTGTTTGCTGCAGCACTGAAGCTTGATATTTGATACGGCGATTACTCGTTCTACACTACATAACTGTAATCGACAGCATATTTCTCCATTATTCCCGGGATATAGCCAGTGTAATAATTCTCGCTAGAGTGCTCTCTCTCAAAGATTTATATAACACGAGCGTCCACTTTTTTTCCTCGCAATCGGTCGTAAAAATTCAGACCACAGAGTCTACGCCGACATATCGGAGAGAGCCCGCGTAAATGCTTCCACGTAAAAATTGGATAGAAAATAATTCACTCAAAACCATCTCGACCCTCATCCTCATCCTATAATAGTGAAAAGCACTGAGACGTTGCAGCCTTCATCTGAATCATTAAGGCCGATCGTCTGTCAAAAGAGCGCTTCCTATATAGGCCTCCCCCTTTTGAGAGGATTTTGCATAAATTACGCGCAACCTGACACTGGTCTTACCGAGGCAGCTCATATAATTTGAGGTCGACGGCGCGTGTAATGCGGGAGTAGACAGCATCACTCTATATAAGAGAGGGGAGCCGGAAGATCGATGTGGAAAAAGGCTCTCGATATCCTGCGCGCGGAGGTGCGACGGGAAACGAACACGAATGAGAGAGTCGTTTGTTCGATATGGACTGATAGGTATATACTGGGGAGCCGAAAGGCTTTGATGTGCGAGAGGTGATGGGACTTTTTGAGTGCGCAGAGTGTGTTTTGACGTTGTATATATGGATCGTGTGAATGAAAGTTCAAATGGTATTTATGGTTTCGGCGGAACTTGAAACGAGTTTTTTTTTGTTAATAATTTATCAATTTTGTTTTCGTCCCTGTACTCTAAAGTGAAGATACAAAAAGAGTATCAATCCGTCTGTAAACACGATATTCAGCGCTCGATGCCAAAGAGCTGACTCATCCCGGCGTCTGTCTGATGCACTATATAAATTGTGTGGTATACAGACTCCGAGAGCAGTACAAAGTAAAACATTGTTATACACTAGTCTCTCTCTCTCTCGAGAAACATCCTTTCAATTATTTTTTCACATTTGCCTGATTATCAACAAACAAACGGGCTCCGCTTCAAATATATATAGATGTATACCAAAACTTTCCGTCAGGACGAGCTCGAAGACAGCGATACTTTCCTCCCGAAAAAACTCGAAAGTATAAAGCTAAACTCCATTCCCTTTGCGAGGGCAAATTATACTCTATTCAATTTCCGGACAGCGTCTCCGGTATCTCCTCTAAAAAGAACAAGAGTGTATAGTACTATCTCTCTCGTTTACGTAGTCGAAATAACGAAACAGCGCGAGAATATCCCCGAGAAACGAGCAGTAGGGAGGAAGAGGAAAAGTAAACTGGAAAAAAGTTTTCTTCGAGAGAGACTCGAAGCCCCTTATATATAAACAGCGTCGCGGTCGGTCGTCGCTTTGAGCGCGAGTAGACACAGATTGAAACGGCGGTCCGTCGGTCTTCTTGTATATAATAATTTGCCGACTAGTAGCTACTCTCTTTCACCGAAATCAAGCACACAGAGAGAGAGACTGAGAGTCTTGGGAGATGAGTAATTCGGATAGTGTACCTATATATATGCTGAATTGAAAAGCACTAATCCAAGATGAAGTATATACTGCGAGAGTATTTCTGAGATATTAAAACGTACTCGAGCGAGAATTAAGTTTTTTTTCTCTATTCTCCCACAGACACGACTGACGCGAAGGTACCGGATAAAAGCTGGTGTGCCAACTCTGATTCTTCTGGAAAACGTCAACGGTACGGTACTGACTCGTGGCGGTGTCGAGCGTGCCTTGGCCGATCCGACGGGTCTCAGTTTCCCTTGGAAGCCACCACATCCAAAAGCTACTCTCGAGGATGGACCTCTGCTATCCTGTGGTGGACGCGATAGCAACGAGCCTATGCTCCACGAGGAACTGCGCCACTGCTACAAGGGTGTCTAATTCAGCGCGCCCTGGGCGAGTAATAGCCGCGTTATTTTATCTGACCGAACACCAGCTTTTTCCATCCACTCGTATATGTACATATATTCCGGATGCCGCGGAGAGGAACACGCGTGAGCGAGCAAAATGCCGGGTGTGTTTGGGATACAGTCGTGATTCGATATAGCCGAGGGAGGGCGCCCGATTCGAATGTAAAGTATCTCGTGGAGGATAACTCGATTTTTTATGGAAATCATCGTGCGTTTACTCCTTATTTCACCAGATTGAAAATTTAATCTTTTTTTCTCTCTCTCGACAGTGTCCACCTTGCAAAGCTTTCACGCCGCAGCTGATCGATACGTACCAGCGGATCCGCGAGAGAGGCCACGACTTCGAAGTTATATTCGTCAGCTCGGATAGGTGAGTGTTATTCTTGTGTATTTATATGCATAGAAGCAAATCGATTCGGCCTAAGAAAGCCACAATAACATCCATAAACATGAAAAAGCGCAATATTATCTGAAAGGATCAACGACGTAAATCACGTGGAACCCCAGCGCGCTCTATTGATTGCTTATATACACGAGAATAATAAAAAGTAACGGAGGCGAGTATCTATTTTCTCAAGACACGCTGAACTTGATCATCCATCTCTCGATTTCGAGACCAACGAACAACATATATTACACGAAGAGACGTAGATTTGGAGAGGGCAGTCGGCTGAAAAGAAGCATCCTTCTCATAAGGACGAGGGAATTACGTTATATATTAGGCTGACTCTCCCTTCTCTACGTATTACGGGACGAAAGCTCACGAGTATAAACGACATAATGGTTGCTTACGCGGCACTAAATTGTCCTCGGAATAAAAATACGTCCCCTACTCTAATTCCACGTCCATAATACTATTATAGTTGGACTGGAGGGATAGAAATGGAAACTGCTCTGGGTAATATTGGCCCAGATCTCGGGAAAAGCTCTATATAGTTCCGGGGGGAATCGCACGCGCTTCCGCTTCTTATCTCACCGTTCGCTTTTATGCGGCTGTACTGGTACTTATAAAGTTGGGATATCGAGTATCGAGTTCTTATACGTGTGCTGTGTTGCGATTGAAGGAAAGTGGCAAAGTCGCGGGGCACAATGGGAGTGTGTTATATAGAGTTTTGAAAGTTTGTTATATACAGGGGTTCCGAGTCGACTGTAAATCGAAATCTCGAAGGAGCTCGATGCTTCGATCTATATACTATTTTTCTCTCGAGTCCCTGAAGTTGAAATATACAAAGCACTTGTATAGAAATATATGATATACCGTACTCTATAGTTGGAGTTTAAAACTGCCTACGCGAGAATTCATATTCCAACTGCTATAGGATATTCGAGAGCTTGCAAACGCCAATAGTAATAGCTGTCTGCTTAAAAGCTTCATAGCTGTCTACTAAAGGTACTGCGATAGCACCAGAAAAAACATCGAAAAGAATGAGGAGGCTGCGCATTGTATATTCTCGACTATTTTCCGATAATGAGCAGATAAAAAAAGCGCCTGCTGCGCTTGCAAGCTCCGTGTCTGTAGATCGAAGACTCTCGATGCAGGCGGTTAAAAGAGCAAACACCGAGCAAAAAGAGAAGGAAAAAAAAAATTCGAGAGTCCCGCATTGTGTTGCGAGAGATAAATAGTCGATCGATATACGAGCTTGCAAGGGAAACCCGCGGCACTTGAATTACCGAAGCGCGTGTATATACGGCGCGATGATGAAACGATGGGCGCCATTGTAATCTTGGCGCGAGCTTCCGCGAAAATACGGAGGGAAAAAAAGTGATAAAAAGTAAAGGGGAACAGACCGCCAGCCATGCAGTATAGTACACCGCGACTTATGGAAAATCGATGAGGATGCAGCAAAAAAAAAAAAAGTTGGCGCGGATATGGCGAAAAAGAAAGGTGAGAGGGGTTATATAAAAGGGACACTCAAAGCGTGGAATAAGTAAGCAAGAGCTGTCTCTCCCTTTGCGAATACTTTTAGGGAAATTCGTTAATTAACTGTCTTTTGTCGAGCTAACTCGGCTGGAAATGAAATGGGTCACTTATATAGCCTCGCCTTTGTTATATATTTAAAACTGAGACTACTGTCGAGCTCTCGACGTCCTTTTAAATCGTCACTGGGGAGAAAAAGAATCCTCTGTAGCTTTGCTCGATGCAATTAACGACGAGACTACATTCTGCCCTGATTTCTAAATGTTATTTATTTTTACAGGAGCGAAGAATCCTACAAAACGTACACGGACACGATGCCTTGGCTGAGGATACCGTTCGCCCAGGAGGAAAGGCGTCAGAAGCTTGCGAGGGCACTCGACGTCCAGGCCATTCCTACTCTGGTCATCCTCGATCCCCGCGACAACATAATCACGCTCGAGGGTCGAACCGAAGTCCTCGAAGATCCGGAGGGTCTAGTATGAATTGCTCTTTATGTTTTTTTTTCTTTCTTTCTTTCCCGTCACGGCTAACAGCTCGTCCCTCTTCTTCTTCTTTTTCTTCGCTAAATCCCTCTGCGGCGCGACTGGAATTTATCGCGGGATTTGTTTTGAATACAATGAGACGTGCCTGAGAAGCCAGTATAGCCGGCCTCTCGCAGAAATGCGCTAAATGCTCTGCTGGGATAGCTCTGCTGCTTCGGCGTTATTTGTGACTTTGCTCCGTGGCTGCTTTGTTGCGTACTATTAGCTATATCTATACTTATATGCGAGATGATTTATTTTTCGAGCCATAATAACCATAATATTCTTGTCTGTTTGAAGAATTTCCCATGGACGAGTCGACTGGTGAACATCCTGACGGAGAAGTACGCGACGTCTTTGCACGACGCCCCGGCCATTATTCTCTTTGTCGGTAAGTCGAAAAGACGAGCCGCAGTGTTATTCTTTAATCTGCAGTAGTCTGATGGCCTCGTGTATACTCAAGCTCATTTTTTTTTCCTCCTTATGCACAGAGGGTGAAGACTGCGAGATTCAATTCGGCGAGAGCGTCCTTTTGCCTGCGGCTGAGATGTACAGAAGGGACCGACCCGACTACGACCCCAACTACGACGATCCCGACGACACACTGCAGTTTTACATCGCACTCGACGTAAGTCTGGCATTGACACTAGTTTCTCTTTTTTCAACTTTTCACAATTAATTTTTTTTAATATACCCTTGAAATTTTCAGTGCGAGACCTCGGACATACTCCGCGAATTCGTAGGTCTGGACGACGCTGTGCCACTGCTGACTGCGATCGACATACCTCGAGGGGTGTACGCAGTTATGGAAGACGGCGCCGAGATAACCGTCGATTCGGTTCAGCAGTTCGTCGACGGTTACAGGAACGACAAGCTGCCGACCAACAAAATCGCTGCCGTTCACAAGACCGTCAAGCCCGAGTAAGCGCGCACATCGCGTTCATTCCGCAAGAGTTGACTCGACTAATGTATATATATATATATGCGAAATCCGAGTGGAGATTCTGCATGGCAATTCCTCAAGTCAATGTGCTGGAAAGGCTTCTTTCGTATGTTAAAATGTGTACTGTGGGCTTCGGTGAAATTTAGAATTTTCGTGTACTTAAAATTCAAAAAAATAAATAAAAATGGCACTTGAAGCTATATTTTTACACGTTGTATCGCACGAAAGAAGCGGAATCGTTGAGATATATGAGACAGAAAATGAAGAGAGAGCAAAAGGGAATATTCGTATCAAAAGTAATCCGCAGAAAATGTGTGTAATATAGTCAGGAGGTCCTTTAGAATTGTGCGTAGTTATTCATTTGTTTTATTCAAAACATGACTTGAACGAGTGTTAATAAAAAACGTTCGTTAACACGTGTTTCAACGTACTTAATCACACATGCATAGAATCAGAATTATCGTAATCTTTGATTTGACTGACGAAAATACCAGCAACTTCAAGTTCAAAAGTAAGACTGTAAGTTAAGCAATGTTGTGAAAAATTTAAATAATTATAAAGTCTGCCTTTAGGATTATAATCGGTGTATTATTCTTATTTTTCTATCTGAAACTTTTAATCAAAGCCATTCGATTCCAAAAACGTAAAGCAATACTTGATTATCTGCGATTCTGCGTCAACATTTAAAATTTGATCGTTTTTCGAGCAAATGCAGTATTTCGTCAAATATAAATTAAAAAAAAATTCTTACGTTGCAACTATTTCTTTAGAATTCCAACATTTATTATACATAAGAATAAAGTAAGAAATATTTATGAAAGTCTAGATATTTTTGGGGAATCCAAACTAATGAAAAATAAACAAATTTATATATTTGTTAATAAAAAGCAGTCATATAGTAATAAGGGTAGATAACTGGAAATTGATATGACATAGCTATCTGAAGGACCGAGCAGTTAAAATATGCGCAAATACGAAAATATTAGCTGCCGTCCTGATATCCTGGGCCTCGTTTGAATTCATTTCGAATAAAATCATTGCTTTGTTTACACACGAAAAAACTTATTGATATATTTTTATTTCGCCTCACAGGCGAGTTTTAGTATAATTATTAGGTATACTTCATATTTATATTTAATTTTACTTTTAAGTAATCAGTATAAATAGTTTTATATGTAAGATTTTTTTGATATAGGTAAAATAAACGTATTCGTCGATAATAACATAATTGAATTTTATTTTACCTTAAGTATTTGATACCTTACATAATTGATTCAGTCAGTACGAAAAAGTAACATCACGTTGTGGCGCATTAGATTTGATGCGATACGATTTGCTTAGTAACATAATTCATAACAATGATATATATATACAACATTATGCTCCGATTATTTTGACTGTCACATGATAGAAAACACTATTTTTTTTAAATCCTATATAGATTTCTACTGAGGGATCCGCGTTTTTGTTCGAATTAGGTGTATAAAGGGTGCTTTTAAAATTCAATTGAAACTGGTAAAAAATCAAGTTGAAAAAGTACAAGTGATTCCTGTTTCATCGGTTTAAATTAAGAAAACTTTAAAAGTAATAGTGAAACTTACATTTATGCTCGTTTATGTCTTTCAGATCGTAAAAATGTTACTCGATGCATCACATCCTTTCACTCGGAATTGTTTAAAAATAAAACTTGTGTTTCACACTTGTATTTAAAAAAATTACTATAACTATACTAGCAGCGCTGCCAGGGCATCAAAGAATTTAAGCCTACCTTCAATTTTCAGTCTTGCAACTGTAATAAAAAGGAAAACATATGTGAAAATTGAAAAATATTAATCAAGTTTAGAGTATCTCAAATATTGTACGTCTTACTTGTAGAATCAAAATAGTCTGCCTCGATATATGCGTTTGTATTTTTAGCTGCTTGCTCAAAGGCTCGACCAAATAAGCTGAAATGTTCAAGTGTCAGTGATAATTTAATTTTCTTTAGAAGATCAGCGATATCGTTTCTTAATTAAATGTTCGAGTAAACGTACCTCCTAGGTTGCTCTTCAGATACCGGGGGTATACCAACGATAAGGCACGTTCCGTCTTCTTCGCTGTACATGGCCGAGGCAACAAGAGGCCAGGTAGCAGCACGTTTATTTCTCGATGATTCAACATAAGCTTTCAAGATAAACTGAGCCAATATCAAGAGAATATGAGGGTGACAGAACATATGGCTATTTATAATACTGTCCGCCAAAACAACATAAAGAAATGTACCAGCATTTATAACTTGTTTTAGTTCCAAGATACTTTGGGCGGTTTTATAAATATGTACAAGTACGTTTTTGGCTCTTTCTATCCCTTTGTCAAGTAATTCCTTCTTCGTGTGCGAAAGACACTCGGACGCCTCCAAAAAGCACAGCTGTGGTGGTCTATCTCTGGTCTGTCAATTCAAAAATGTCAGTAATGCATAATGCATTGTAGGTATACATTGAATAAAACCAAAAAATTACCGTGGATTCTAAGATAGCCAACATTGCATACACAACGTCAGTGGCGCAATATTTGAATCGATATCCATATTGCATTGTGAAATTAGCACCAACAATGCTGCCTATCTTGTACTTGTCGGCCAACTTTTCCACCATTCCTCTAAACTCTTGTCGTAGACTAAGATCCATTGCTGAAAATCGTTGCCTTGACTGAGCAAGAGGGAGTCCCATTTCAGCCAAGAATTCTCTCAATCTCTGCTCTCCTTTGATAGACCATAAACGTAGAGCAACCGCTGTTGGCATTGAATGTCTCAAGCTATCTTCAACTGTCCAATGACGATACAAAGCTAATTGAAGACTGTACATGCAAACAATCAATCATTGTATTAGAGCATATTAATGAACAACATATAAGATAGCTAGTTTGTGCAAATGATACTTACTCTTTATCATAAGTAACTTTAATGGCACTTAGTTGTTCGGCATCACCTCCTCTGTTATGACTTAATCTTGCAACATGATTTTGCAGGTCACCGGACATCAATACACTAGTACTAGATTCTACTTTTCCCAGAATAGCTTGTTCAGTAGATCCAATAATGGCCCACCAAACCATATCTAAGTTATCTCTTGACATCTGCCATGTCATTTCGTAGGCTACTACAGCGCTCTACAAATACAAATTTTGTATGTAATATGTATATTGATAGACATAAACTTATTTTATTAAACGTGCAATTTACATACCGATTTGCCATAATAACTGTACTGAGTGTAATTAAACAGGATCTCGTCCCTCTTCTCCTCCCACTCTCTCTTTTTCCTTTTCTTTAGAATTCTGGCTTCATTTAATCTCCTTCTCTTAGCCTGATTCGATTCATCCTCCCCATCGGGAATTTCATCCTCTTGTTCCTCATCCGACTGCAAGAAAGTAAATATTTCAATACCGTTGGATACTACTAAATCAAAACTTCCGACAAGTCATTAACTTACAGATTCATCATTGAAAACATCATTGTATTCTGGTATTTCCTCATCTGGATTCTGTTCTCCGATAATTTGCACTTGTGCTTCGCTATAGACATTGCATAAATCGTACGGTCTGTGACTATCAAGGATGAAAAATATAACTTTTTCTTCGGGCTGGAGTATGTCCACTATATCTAGCGTGGCTCCACAATTGATCATGATGACAAATTCTATCTGCAAAGCATGATGAATATCTTTATGAGTATACACGAATTGGAAAAGTTTGCTGAGGTGAATAAGTTTATGGTCAACTCACCTCTTCGGCATTTTCCTGATATGCCCGAACCATGTCCTTGACTCCTTGAATAGGAACAAGTGTGTACACGACATTGTCATTTTTGAACAGGGCCTGCAGGATCTTGGAGGCACAGATAGCGTCGATATCGAAGTTAACCAGAATGAGACATTGCTGAAAACGTTAAATCGATATATTATCTCTCCTAAAACGACTGCACACATGTCTGAATAAATTTCAGAGAACGACAATTAACGAGCAACAGGTAGACACATAGAACAAAAGGTTAACCGTTACAAAGAATCCACACGCCTTCTCAAATATCAACAATCTTACTTACTTTTCCGTGTATCACGTTGTAAAAGTCATTCTGAAGATTCTTCAAGAACATGATGTTTCACTCATCGAGAACTGACAAGACTCCTTTCCTTCAACCGTTTCTTCTTCTTTTGCACTCCTCGCGAAAGAGTAATATAACTGCCGGACAGGTGACTTTTGCCGCCAAAATGGAGCAGAAACCCGGGAGGGGGATTTCTCGAAGGTTATGTTTTTGAACGATCCGCAAAATACCTCTATGAAACGTTCGAATGTCCGGAGACGGTCGTGAAATCGTCAGATTACCACGAGCTTCGGTGAATGTCCGCGAGGCAGCAGTTCAGTCGGTGAGAGCGCGAGGATACGAGTGGAGAGCGGGGCCGGCTCTGCTGCTAAAACATCACAAACACCTGACGACTGCAATGCCAGCACAGTAGTGCGGCATGGACACGAGGCAGGTACACATTATTATAGTTACGCGCAGCTTCTCGCAGTGTAAACAACGCGTTTTGACAGTTAGTAACCAAGCACAATTTGGACCTGTATCAGTGCAGTAATAAGAAGCTAACTGATAACCTAAAAAAAAGTGTCGTTGTCGACTCTCGGTGCTTCTCGAGTTGTTATTATACTTACGGGAAAAGGAAATGACTGCGCTCTGACGAAAGACCGGTGCGCGTGTTATCCAAAGTGCATTTTATACTCAAATCCAAGCACGGACTTAGCTAATATACAACAGATACAGAGATTGGTTTTTCGCCCAACGAGACTCAACTCTCGGATAATGTAATGTCCACGAGGGAGGAACGAGTAGCGTCCGGCTACTTGGAAGAAGTTCGACATTATGTTGACGAGATTCATACCGTCGATCGTCGTCCTGAGCTTGTTTGCATCAAGCCTGGTCCACTGCAACAAGGATGAAGCTGCGATTATCGAAGCAGCAGAGCTGGTGTTACTCGGTTCATCGCCTAGTAAGAGGAGCAGCGACGAGGACGTCGTCGTCGGCGGCAACAACGATGCAACAGGTACTTTTTCCACATCATTATATATTGTATCCTATACGAGCTGTGCGTCAGGTTGCGCCGCTGTGATTGCAAAAATCACTTTCCGCAGAGAGCGCGTGAACGTATATTATATTCGTGTCACGCCTAAATTCCCACGGAGCTACATAGGTGTATGCTGCGATGTGTGTAACTAGATTAGAGCCTCTATAGGTTAAGACACACATGCGTTTTTACGGATGACTAGGTCGGCTGTGGGTTTTTGAAGCCGCGGAAGTTGGCGACCGCTCCCATGTTGGTTAATTTAGCTGTCGGAAGTAGTACCTTCGATTATATTTGCGTCGCAGTGATGACAAAAGGTAGTAGTTCCTCTTTCGAGAGTGAGAGTCTCGCTTTGTATTATTCGGTACGCGCGTTGGCTAGTTTTTTCACGTACGCGAGCTGACGTCGAAAGAATGCTTAATATATAGGTATGTACAATAGTTCATGCGAATGTCAACGAATCGCTGCCACCCATGACTCTCTCTCTCTCCCTCTTTGTTTACTTTATATCGAAACGTCTATTAAATCTTTCATACGGAAAGTGTCCTTATGCATACAATTACGCAGAAAGGTGAATTTTAAGCTACAGTAAACCAGGAATCGTCTTTAAACTTCTGCGCTGTTGAGCCATAAATTCGCTGCACCGCATAATAAGTAAGTAATCCTTCGATCGCAAAGAGAGTCCATCCTCGAAAATCACATCGGACGCGCATAATGATTCGCGGCTGTTACTTCTGCGGTAGAAAATAAGACACAAAGAGTAGTCGCGCTATGGAGCAGCAGCAGCAGCAGCAGTGAAAAAGAGAAGGGAGCTATATAGCTTTTAGCTGCAGCGGCGCGAAATTGCAGCTGCTGCGCCTCGGTGAACGTCTGAACTCTATGGGATCTATAGAGTCTCTCTCTCTAAGCAACGGCGCGTCGGTGAGCGGCCTTTACTCTCTTATATATATATACTGCGTGCGTTTCTTTCTCAAGCGTGCGCGGCCGGCTACTATAAGTACGCGCTCGCGCTTTTACGATTTTTCATTTCCGCGCGCGAGAAACTGTCTCTCTCCTAAATGCATCCTCTTTCTCTCTTCGATCTTTACACCATCATAATACATCACTTGCGTAATCTCTCTGGTTTACTTTTTTTGATAAACCGGCTCTTCGTTTGTTGGATCAAGCTCTCTCTCGATTGCGGTTTCTTCCTTATTCGATGGTTGCGCAAACAAACCGTTATTATAAATGCATCTTGAGAGGTGTAAGTACACTCTTTCTCTCTCTCATTCGGGTTATTTCACGCGGAATGGGTCTTTTAATGCAGCCGCAACTTTACGATCCTTAAACGGGGCTTTGAATTTTCAGCGCCGGCTCTCTGTTTGTGTTTGAACAATCCTGTGGGATAATGTCCATTAGTATATAGAATAGCTCTAGGTATACTCGTAAACAATTACCTTAGCGCACGTAAACCCATCCGCAAGTACTTTATACATCCTCTGGCGCGTATAATACCAGCACCGAATTTTTCCGGCCGGCACGTGAAAGTCCGGACGAGATCTCTGCACTAGAGAGAGAGAGAGTGCATTAAATAGCCGCATCGCGTGCCTTTGTTTGTTGTATATATATGCAGCCTAGGCTCCTAATACTGCGTCGGCCGGAAAATCATTTTATATATCACTCTATACGCCATATATCTCAGCATCGCCCCCGGCTCTTCTCTCCGACTATATATATACACACACACCGGGAATAGATTGAACCTTTCTCCGCTTATGGCGCCTCGCGTTCGGTAATTTCGCGATGCGCTTCCGCGATGTATTATACACACTCTCCTTTCTCAATGACCCGAATTTCCGGTGCGGTGTTGTTGTTGTTTCTTCTGTGTGTGTATATGACACATACGACGAGTGAGAGCAGATGATGATGACTGCTTTATGACCGACAGTATAGAGGGTTTTTATTGGTCGGCTTCTTTTTATGCAGGGCTCGTTAGCCATTTTTTTTTATATTATGTGTATAACGAGTAGTATAATTGCTCTGGGATTTCCGGTCGCTGTAGGTTTTTGTGTGTATAAGGAACACGAGACGCGTCCGCGTTATTATTATATTTTGTTTTATGGACGAGAGGAGATTGTAAAACTTAATGAGTGTGTATATATGTGTGTATAATCAAAAGAGATCCTTTTAGAGACACTAATACGTTTTAGCGCTTCAACGTTTGCACTAAAAAAGGCTACTGATGCGTCTGACCATACCCGGCTGTTATCTACTTGAACGTGTCTGACGCACGTAAAGTCAGACAGCGTGAAATAGACCTGTAGATATATATCCGCTATTCATTTGCCTGCACACAAAGCTCGTGTATACTTTTGTAAAGGATCCCCGGTGCGTTTGCACAATTTTTTTTTTTAGTATACAACACTGCTAAATTGAATCACCTCGTGTGTAGTGTGTTTCAACACCACAACGACAAAAAAAAGCACTTGTGCTCGTTGCGTAAAAAAGCAAACACGACTGATGCATCGTCTGCCATCGTCACTATGTTGTCCTCCTGAACTGAGGCGCACGAGACACCTTTAAATTCCGTCGTTCCTTTATTACATTGTCCGAGCAACAGAAATTTGTTAACGAGAGAGCTTTTACACGCGCATTGTTCCGATTACATCTCGTGTATATATAGCCGCCGGGAGCACATATACAGCTCTCGTCCTTTCTTCAAAAATAATCTCGCATATTATATACGAAGGACAGGAAAAAAGAAAAGAAGACAGTGTGATCCGTCACCTTCGCTATATACTCCACCTTCGAAAAAAAAAGAAACAACAACGAGACGAAACCCGCGACTCATCCGTCGTAAATCCGAAACGTCGCTCTCGCGACGAGGGACTTTTCTTCCCGCGAGGGACATCAACGACGACAAAAGCGTAGGACTTGGAAGAAAAAAAAACTCTCGTTGCTTTCTCCTAATGAGCGACAACGACGACGAGTCGCTGCTTTGTTAGAGAACGACTTGTATCCGCGCACAGAGAGGAGGAGAGCATAACGAGCTCGTGATAAAACGAGCGATGGAAATTTCATGTAGAAAGGCGGAAATTGTCGTGTGTGTATACAGAGAGGACGTGCGTGTCCGCCGACGATTGCGAGCTATCCTAATACACGATGTGCGTGCGGATTGCGGCTTTCCATTGATTTGTACCAACCAATGAGTTTCGAAAGTAGCTTCGCGTTTGAGAAAATTCTGGCAGCTATATAGACTCTCTGCAGTGTGTATTACGTTACACAAAGTGGATTGTAAAAAGTTGAAGGTGTCGCGAGTAACACCCTGAGTAAAGAGACTGGAATTTCTGACCGGCTGCTATGTAGCCGTGCCTCTTTTAATTAACGAGCCTCTATATGCGGACGTCATTAAGCTTCTGTGTTAGATGAACGACAGATTTTTCGTCAGGGGAAAATTGCTTTCCCACGAAAATTGTTGTTAAACTGTTTTTTTTTCTCTCCTTCTCGTCGCGTATCTGTACACGTGGGATTAGAAATATGTGCGACGTATTTATGGAGAAATTCCAGTGTAGTCGGTGTATATATACCTCGGAAAAATGAAGGTATATAAAATCCAATATTAATAAGTTATTAGATCACACACCGATGGACGTTACTAAGTTACACAAAAACAAGCGCAGACCGATATTGCGAAAACATTCGTCGAACATTTATTATCTTCCCGATACACACACACACATTTGCAACGCTTATGCGCATTTTACCCACGACGATCGGGTATTACCTAATATTTTCTTCACAATGCTCGTCATCATTATACGATCGAAGAGATACACTGCGCGCGCGGTTAAAACTATTTATTTTACCGTTCGCCGTTTAAAAAAAAAAACACCAACAACTCTGGCGGACCCCTCGCAAACATATACTGCATGCCCCACATAAAGACGTATTAAAATTTATTCTCCGACGTAAAAAAAAAGAGCTATACTCGATCATCGATCCGCAACGCAACGACAAAAAAAAAACAAGAGAAACAGAACAAACCGCCGGCGCCCGTGAATCGTGAGTTTCCGTTTAACAACCGGCCATATAATACAAAATAAATACGATGCAAGAGAGGAGAGAGAGATGCTTGCCGTGCGGTTCAATCTCTTAAACAATCATCAGGGTCGACGAGTATATACCATAGCGTATATATAGCAGCAGCAACAGCTCCTTTATGGCAATACACGTATTACTTCATAGGCGCGCGTTACGCAGAAAGAAGGTCGCCGCATAGGTGCATCGCGCTCAACGATTTCAAGGCTTTCTTCAAGCGCGCGCGCGCGCGCCTCTTCTCGTTCTTCTTCTTATAAGACACGGAGAGAAGCCGGAGAGCGTTTAAACGTTATAAATACGGCGTCTTGTTCATCCTACGGAGAAGAGTCTCTGAGAGAAAGACACGAGGACGCGCAAGAAATGTAGAGTAAATAGTTGCGGAAAATGCGTATAGCAGTTGCAGGCTTACTTACTTGCGAGCAAATTGCGCGAAGCCGATGCGCCAAAGGAATTCCGAGCTGTAGATATATACGCACGCGCGCGCGCGAGTGTTATGCTTATTTTATGGAAGAGCAAATAAATTGTGTGTGTTGTGTTTTTTTTTTTTTTTTTTTAAGAATGTATTTTTATGCCTGCGTTTTTTTTGCTATCGCGTATACACTTTTTAATGAACTGCAATTCTGCTGCAGTGTATATTGTATTCGAGAAAATAAAAAACGGAAAGGCTTTGTTGAAAATGATGATGTGCTTGTGAGTAAGCAGAAGTGAGCAGTAAAGAAGTGGACATCCTTGTGGGCAAATTGCACAAGGACCTGCTAAAATAATAAAATTTTCTTCTCTCCGATGCATTGCGCTGATGCTCTCTCTGTGCGTGTAAACGTTGAGGTTAATTTTAGTGCGATTTTGTTTGCTCTCTCAAACATAATAAAAGCGAGCTTTTAACGATTTTTTATTTGAAATCAAGAATACGATTGCACTTAAAATATTTTTTTAAAACCTTGTCTTCGACAACGACTGAGTGTTTGTAAACACAGAGGAAAAGAAACTGCGGCTATTATCTGCACTACTCGATCTAAAACTTTCTAACCTTGCAGCAATTATACTTTTTAATTATCATCATCGCCGCGATATATATCGTGTGTATGTATATCTGCAAAAACAAGTTAAACCGCGGTAAACTTGAAAGTATTTTTTGCACTTGATTTTATACTATAATACTACTCTTCCTGCCAAAAAAAAAATTATGTCTTAATTTACATCCCGGAGCCTCGCGCACGAAATCCATCAAACAGCAATTTCGCGTCATCCCGTTGATTCACGCTTCCCACACAGCTCTCGATTAAACGCGATCTTAAAGACGACACAGTACGAGAGAGAGAGAGAGAGAGAGAGAACCCACAGTATAATGCTCATTACGGCGCCGCGAGCTCGCGCAATTAAGGATACATTACAGTCGCGTTAAGGGCTGCGGCCGTAAAACACACATATATATAAGCCGCACGTCGAATGGCCACTTGCCGAGCTGTTTCTCTAGGCTTTCTTTTACGACCGGACCTTCAAAGTTTCATTATCGGCGCGCGCGCGAGAAACTTCTACTACGAGCGAGAGAGAGAGAGGGTTGCTGCTCTCGTTGATGGGCCTGAAAGCTTTCCACGCGTGGCACTTAAAAGGAGAGCCTCGTTTTGCCCTGCGGTCTCTCTCGCGTCGGCGCACTTTGTCGAGAGAGAGCTGATAGTGCGCGCGCGCTTTTGTACTTTGTTACGAGAGGCTAATAGAGAAACGTTCATTGAATTAATTCCGACGTCGCGTGCGCGTAGAGGCATGTTGTAAAATTAATTCGCGTAAAAAGCCCCTCTTGTCGCTCCAAGCTATATGGGGGGCAGTAAAAACTATGCAAATGGAGAAACAAAGAATTTTATGCGCGCGTATATGTGAGCTCGCGCTATAATTATTTCAGGTGTCATATAAATGCAGACTTTTTTCTTATAATATACTTTTCCGTGAAACTCGCGCGCGCGACACGTAGTTATACGCAAATGCTGTGTATATAAACGTAAATCATTTTTGTTTAGAGCGTCGCGTGCTCGTGCATATGTATGATAGTAAAATAGGCGCATTAAAGATCTCGAAGAATTTTCAACGCTGAAAAAAAAAGATGCTGTATATAACATGCCACCGGAACACCCTCTCATGGGCAAACAATTCTCGCGAGCGCTGGATGTCAAAATACTTTTTCAACTCTACGTTATAGAGTCTATATTTTATTGCTTCATTGAAGCAGTTTAAGAGTTCGCGCGATGTGATGGAGGTATTTTGCACGTCGAGACTCGTTGCGCAAGAAATTTCTCTGCAGCCGCGCGCGTGATGGATGAAAATTGTTTAAAAAATTATATATTATACATATGACGTGTATATACATTTCTATTGTCTCTCATTAATGAATTCAACGGCGCGCGCGCGCGCGGCTCATTTAATTCCGTGTACGCTGTCGGCTTATATATAGAATTATCAAGAGTTTCAACGGCGTGCATGTCTTGCCTCCAGATTAGCTAGATTAAAATTACACTTATGATTCCGCTTAATTGTATTCGTTTTATATTAAATAAATTGCGCCTCTCTCTCTCTCTCGCTTTGGTATTATATATATACGAAACTAAGCTATTAAACATTTCCTAGAACACAACAGCGAAAATCTCATAATTAAACCTAGCTCTGAAACGAAAGAGAAAAAAAAACACCTGGCATTCACAATTGTAATCTTCTTTCGAAAACTAAAAAGAAAAACGGCGATAAACTCCCAGGCTTCTCTCTCACCTACACCTCGTTTCGCAAGTCTACGTCGATCAATCATTTCGGCGAACGCGAGAGATTACAAGCCGTGTGTATATGTATATAACAGTCGGGCGTTGAAAGTAAGTGTGTAAGTGTACGGATAGTCAGTCGAAAGGGCCGCTCGGCGTAAAATGAATGAAAAGCGCTTGTGCTCGCAAGAGAGATTAATTGGCAGCGGCGATTAAGGTTACCAGGCCTGTCTTGTAAGCTTCCTTCGAGTCGGCTCTTTTTTCCGACTCTCTTCCAAGCATGAGAGCCTCCCTCTCGCGCGCGCGGGTCACTGCGCTGGTAATAAGAGCGATCTTCTCGTCCAGTTTCTCTCTTGGGAGTAGCTCACTCGAAAAAAAAGGAAGCGAAAGTGCTGCCGAGAGAGCAGTCTAGGAGGGAAGCCATTCGTCAAGCTTGCGTATATATATAGGTGCGTTGTTCACAAAAAGTGGTACAGGATGCAATGCGCGAGTTTTTTTTCGGGATATCGCGACTGGTAGCTCACGTATAGGATATATATATAATCGCGGCTTTTAAGTATCATCACGCGCTTATTTCTTGCCTGTGCGCAGCGCTCGTCGACGAGTTCAAGATCGAATTGCATCTGATTTAGAGCGAGCAGTAGTATATAGTATAGTGTGCGCGGGACTATTAAGTTTATATTGCGCAGTTTTTCTCGATTAGAGGGATGCGCGCATTATCGGATCTTATTGCCTTTATTTCCGTTTATTATATGCCTTCCTGCGCAGCAGCGCTGTGTATATGCGGCTGCGGCGGCCGGAAAGGGGTGTGGATCACCGTGAGCTCTCTCGACTGCGGCAAAAAGTGGAAACGGACGAGCGTGTGGTAGAAACGAGTTTGAAAATTAACGACTGCTGTATATATTCGACGTTTATATACTATGCTGGCTTTTTCAGTTTATTATATTAGATTCATCGTATTTAATTATATATATAACCCTTTTGCAAAACTTGTGTGGAACACGTCAGTGTATAAAAGAGAGGATATCGATGTATCACGATACGATTTCTTCGAAGCGATCCCTAACTACAAATGTACACGATCAATGATGGGGATCCAGCTTGCATCCTCTCCGCCATACAGGCATTATTTCCTTCCTCTGACCGAGCTTCATCGAAAAAAAAAAATCGAAACAACATTCGCAACAACTCGGAACACGAGGGAGAGTGAGCCTATATCCTCTTCACTCTCATATTCCGCCGATGATGTGTCGGCACGTATATGATAGCCTGATCGTCTACCATATACCTGTATATCTGCTGCACACCGCGTATATATATAATAGACTGATGCAGAGTCGGCATCGCTTGCGCATTGCTGTAACAAGTCGCCGCGTATCTCACAAGGCGAATCTCCGTTCTTGTGGGCCTACTAGCTCAGCTCTCGGGGCGAGTATCTTATTAATGATCGCTGGGCGTAACGGCGAGCGTGTGCCGCAGCTCTCTCGCTGCAGGTAATGAGGATGTCTGTAAATGACGTTTCCTCTCTTTCTGTGTGTGAGCCGCTCTCTGCGCGAGCCTTAGCCACGGAAATTAGAAAGTTTTTCCCCACTGCAGTACCTCCTCCTTCTTGTATATACAGAGCCCATCGTGGGTATATTGTGTATATATATGCTGGTGTACGTCGTCTCTCTCTCTCTCTCTCCTTGCTTTATTGTTGTCCTGATGCTCGTTTTAGTCATGCCATTGTGAATAACTTAACAATGTGCAATTTCGGTCGTCTCGTGGCTGACTGTCTCTATATTGCCGTCTGAAGCTATACGTGTCTTGCCATCATCCCCTCGAACTTGTATTATTATCTTATTCTAATATTAAGCGTTAGATTCGAGTGTTGCGACTCGCTGAGTCGTTTAATTTTGAAGCACGTGACAGGCAGTTGACCAATTTTTTTAGAAGAAGAGGCACGACGCTTCGAGAGCGACTGAAAAAAAATGAAATTAATTGAATTACGAAAATTTACTTGAGCAATTACAGGCGCTGTTGAAACTGCTTTTTTTGAAAGAGAAAAACAGCTGCAGCGTTTTGTTATACTCTCGTTATTATAAACCCAAGCTACTGTCGTTGAATTTTTCTTGAATCAATTTAACGAGTGGTATATATATAAGCCTTGAATTTATTACGCCGGGCTATTAAAATAAAATTAATGTCGTAACTTGTGTCGAACAATAAGAGTATATAAGGCTCTATATAATAGGCTTAATCGATATTTTATATAATTCCTGCAGATGCGAGGGGAGCGCAATTACTGTAGAACTAAAAGAAAATACATCGATAGGATAAAAATGCTAATTGGATAACGCAGAATCAAAAGAATTCCGCTCTGGTTACATGACCGTCTATAGCTATATAATCTTCGATCCATTTCCACAAGCATATATACACCCAGTAGCATCATAATAGCTTTAAAAGGCCATTTCAAGCCAATTGTTTTTTTTTTCTACACAAAAATTCTCTAGATTACCGTCAGCTACCAAGAGGAGAAGCATCAAGTCGCAGCGATGAAAATAAAGGAACGAGCGCGCGCACATTTAAATATACCCGTGTTAATTTAAATACACGCGGTGATCGCTCATTCAAATGAACGAAATAATTATTCAAAGCGGCGGCATTTGCATGCGCTCTCAAAATCAACGAAAGCAAAGAGGAGAAAAAAGCCACTCGCAAGATCTTAAATAAAGAATATATACGCGAACATATAGCGAGAGAGAGATACAATCCGCGCGTCTTACTCTGCACAATTTTTCGCAACCGCATACACACACACACACACGCATATATAATAAATACATACGTTTATCCGATGGGATTCAATGGGGCGTCGATAAAAACGTTTGACGCGCGCCGCGCGCGCGGCATCGATAATCTTGATATTACATTCGATTTAATAACACGCTCGTGCACAGCCGCGATTTCAATTGTGTATGTGCTGTATATATGCACACAAACTGGGCGCGCAATATCGGGCCACGATCAACAAGCCCGGCTATGGAGGAATATTCTCATGCTCTCGTGTGTATATGCAAGGGAATGCGTGTATAGCTGGACAGGCGGGTATGGAGAGGGAGATGAGTGCTATTCCTAATGGATATTGCTAAATGTTGTGTGTCTTATAGGATGGATTAATGAGACGCTGTTTGTATTCGGCGCGGGATTTCGTTAGCTATCTCGGCTCGTCAAGCTTGTTTATAAAGCTTGATTATATTTAGAGAACGGTCCGAAATTTGCGAAGGCGTTTCAGCTGTCTCGTGACTAATACCCGAATATAACTCACATTGAAAGCTCAATTATCGCGGATTATCGCTTTTCGCACGAATATTATAACCAATTAACCTACGGGATGGAAATTCGAGATAAGAGATGTATACCCACGCGCGCGTGCGCAATTATTGTAAGATTGCGTCATTAAAATCTTTCACACACACATACAATATCAAAGATATTCAAGTATAAATTGTCATTCATCAGCTGCGTATACGCTGCATCGTATAATCTTGTTCGTTTTGAAGCCCAATTAAAGTCTAGCTCTGCGAAATTCGAAACGTTCAACTGTACAGAGCTCTGCGTGTGTTGATAAGAGCGCCACACCTCCGTAAATCTCTCCTAAGCGAGTAGCGGAGTAATCAGTCCTCAGTAATCGAGCCGCTCTCTTATCAGTAGTTCAACAGCAGTGTACGAGAGAGATGAATTTCTCGGGAAGCTTCGCTTGGGTCATTAGCGCACACGCGTCGTTGTCCGCCGCCGCCACACCGGTGCATGTTATTCTTCTTCCCTCCGCGCACTTGTTCCTCTCTCCCCTATATATATGTATACACACGTATACTCATCCCGATGCGCTATCAGGAGTCCAATTTACCAAACACGAGTGCGGGAGAGTCCTCTGCGCGACGATTACATCGGTACACGAGAGAGAGAGAGAGAGAGAACCGGCCAACAAAAACAAGAACAACAACGTCGGCGACGCTACTACTACATTCGAAAGAAAGAAAGAAAGCTGCGCTTGTTAAATCCTCGAGAGGGTCATGGGTTATGTCTATCCGAGAGCGCGATTCTCTTTCGTCCGGCCGTGTGTGTATAGGAAGAACAACAACAACAAGAACGCCGGGGAACACGAGCAGCATCTCTTATGTATATATAAGAAGAAACACGAGGCCTTATCCAATCTTCAGTCACGAGAGAGAGAGAGAGAGAGGAAGGAGGTGTGCTATCCAAATAGAAGCTATCCCCGAGAGAGAACGACCAGATGAGTACCACCGATGGCCTCTGCACCCTGCCGAAGAAAGTTTAAAGTTTAAAGCACACTTGCGATGCTCTCGCACACACTATATATATATACACTCGCGAGCGCGCGCGAGAGAGAGAAAGTGATTACGTGCGCGCATCGCGTCGTACAATTCGCTCTCGTGATCCGAGATTCGATCTGCGCATATATAGCTGACTCTCCATATGTATGTGTGTGTGTGTATATATATTGTTTATAGCACGTATAAACCGATTCCGCCTTTCAATCAGATTTATCTGCTATTATTTATTGTCGGACAGCGTGAGCTATTATGCAGGAAAACCGATCCTCTTGCACGCGGCGGAGAAATTTCGCGCAGAGTGCACCTTGCGCGCGCACGTTTGGCGGTTTATTATGTTATGTGAGAGAGATGCGGTCTATGGGGTATAAATTTGGTCCATTGTCTATATATACGTATATACGAGAGCGGTGAAACTCGCGCGCTGTTAAGATTCTTTTCGTCAAGGGATGGAGCACATCATCACGCGAGGCGTGAAAATTAACGTATACGTGAGTCGCTCTATCGTCACGTATAGACGGTAAATTTCGCGAGAGAGTTTAATTAGCGCGAGAATACTTTACGGGTGTTTGAGGGGATTTTTACGTAACGACGAGATTATATTATGCGCGCATCGCATATTTGCGGTTAGGAGATTAGAACAATGTATATGATATTATGCTGGCTGATGGGAATTCGCTTTATATCTCGATGCACGAGTCATTTGCTCTTTCTCTTGAGGCTGATGTTAATGTGAATTATGATGAGCACTTAATCCTCGCGACTATTATACGCATGTGTATATTCGGATACATGTTTAATCCAGTCCTTTTTCCAGCTGATGTGATATTATTTTACGTGTTGTGTTTCAGCGAGTTTATTATGTAATGGTAATTCGGTTAATTACTTTTTCGAAATTGCGAACAGGGGGGACACGAGTTGAGCAATTTTGTCGGTCAATGAGAACACTCGCTTAGGCGACTTGAAAGATATAGTGTGTTTCGTTAATATTAATATTTAGGAGTGTGCTTAACTTTTTACTGCCGGAATGAAGAATGTTCCCAGAGAGAGATAGGCATTAATAGAGCGTATTTTAGAGGTCCCCCTCGCGAGAAAAAACGGAAATTGCCGCGCAAGTTTCCCAGAAGCTCGTCGGACGATATTTCATTTTCGCCGTGTGCTCGAATCTATTTTATTTTGTCTCTTCTAAACGAGTCCTTATAAGAGAGGCGAAAAAGGACGAGAAAAATTATATAATTTTACGGTCGAAAGTGCAGCGCGCAGCTCGAGTAGCTGACACCGTTTTAGCAAAATCAAGCTATTGTGTATATATATAGAGAGAGTCGTCGTAAAGTTATTCAACTGTAAAGCGCGCTCGCTGTCGTTAAGCCTCGAAGAAATTAATGTTGCATTTAAAAAGCACGACGAATGCGGCAATAGGGGGAAAATGGAAAATTCAATGTACCATTAAAAAGAAAGCCGGCATTAAGGTCTCTGAGAACTTGGTTTATGGTAACGGTGTCAAGCAGAGCAATTATTACTTCTGCTGATATAGTCGTTCATTAACTTTTATAGTCTGATGCATATCGTATAAATATTTATATGATTGTGATTCTAAACGATATATCCCACGGGATATTAACATTATTCAAGCTATAACAATAATATAAAAACTTTCAATATTATATATAGTAAAACTAAAAAACAAAGCGGTTTCCCAACGCTCTATCGTCTGAAAGAAAGATACTCCTCTCGATAAAAAGCTTAAGTGCACCGACACAACTGGTCTATCGAGAATAAATCAATTCTAAATAATAAGAAAGTTGACCGCGGCGTACAAGAGAGATAAAAAGGACGAGCAATCAACGTGTGCACCAGTAATGCATAACCAACTATATGCCTCTCTCTCTTTCGACGTATCGGCAAAAAGGTCTGCCAAGAAATCCCCTCTGACAGTCTTCTCTCAGCAACTCCATTTTCATATAGAGAAATATCTTGATCTCGATTGCTATATAGCTCGTTGTGTCCGCATCGAGAGAGAGAGAAAGAGACGTGGCAAAAGAAAAGCCCGCAACGAGATTGACAACGTCGAGCATTACAATCCACGCAACGTACAACAACCTTTTCCCATCAGCATCAGGCAAAAAATAAAAAATCGCACAAAGAAGACAAGCTCTAAACGCGCTCAGCACGCATCAGAAGAGACGCTGCTGCTGCTGCTTTTTGCAGGTGCAAGGCCTCTCCCGCGTTCTCCTGCAGTATATACTAGATATATATACAGCGCACCCCGTGAGACACTATATAGGCTATCTTGAGAATCTCGCAGAGGAAGCGCTTTGTGCAAAAAATGCAAGTCGCGAGAGGGGAATACACTGCTGCTGTGTGTCTATTCTGCCGCGAGCTATATCGTGATAATGCCCTTAGCAGGGAGCAGCGAGTGGAATTGCCTTTTTAGAGCTGTTTCCCGACGCGTAAAAAGCTATACAGCCAAGTAGGCGGAGCCCGTAATCGTTGCGATCCTAATCGATGGGCATGATAATTAATAGGATGTGGAATTTGATTAGATGGAAGTGTGTGTTTTTTTCCTAGTGCCTTGGATTCTCTGACAATATAATCGCTCTGGGAAATGGGGCTTGAATTGTGTTAGAGGAGAAGAATATTGTTTTGCGCGGATGCTTATGCCTGACTTACAATATAACTGATGTATATAGGCTGCTATTGTTGATGGATTCTTGATATTTATATATGGAATTTGTTTTCTTGGCACACGTTTCGTATTGGGGATTATTGTTGTTGCCGACGGTGTATATAATAGCTTTTTGTTACGAGATGAATGGAGATCCTGTGGGCTAATAATGAGAGCTGGAAAGGAAGCGGAGATGCATTTTTCAATAGAGCCACGAGTTTTTAGCTCGCGATCGCAGTATGCTATAGTAACGGATGATTAAATGGCTCTCATTGTTTGATTGTATCGAGCGCCGATCGCTCGATAAGTGCTTACCGTGATTTATTAGCTTTTTCGAGTATGAATTTCTGCGCAGATTATTTGTATACGTCTAAGTGTATATTTTTTAAAAAATCTTTCACACCATTTGCCCTCCGGCGATATCTTGTTGCAAACGTAGAATAATTTTTATTCGTTTTCCCATCGAAATAATAATAAAGCAACAACGAGGGAAGATAAATCTTCTAATTATAATAAAAAAATTCTTCCCGAACAATTGCAGATTATCTCGCCCTCTATACACCCAGCATTTTACAATTAAATTTCCTCTCGCGCAGCAGTCCCTCGCCAGAGAGCAGCGAAGGAAACGTTATAAGAGCTATCCCCAAGCGGAATCTGCTTTCCGCGATAGTTGTTCGCGCGCATATACGGCGGCAGAGCTGCTGCTCCGTGCAGGAATCTAGCCTTAATGAGTAAAATTGAAGCCGTTTGGCTCGATGCCAGCGATCCCAGCAGGAGCAGAAGCGCCTCGGGCCTTGTGGCTCCGCGGTGTCGTCGTCGCGGCAAATAAAGCGTTTTCCAGAGAAAAGAAAAGTCGCCCGACGATGCACCGGTTATACAGAGTTCTCGGTCGAGCTTTTTTTCTTCTCCCCCCTGTATATATATATTTAGCCTCGTGTGTAGCAAAGGGGGAACGTCTGCACGCTATACTGTGGCATTGTTTATCTCGAATCGAAGCTCCCAGTCTTTCTTCTCGAGGATTGGAGAGAAAAACGCTTTTGAAAGAGTGTTGTGCTCTTTTTCTACGGCGCTTTGGAGTTGATAATTAACTGTCACTGCAGCGACTTCCTTTTGCGTTTAAGTGCGCGCACGCGGAGAAGGTTATTTATTTTCTTTCTTTTTTTTTTTTTTTTGCTGTAATTTGTGGGAAATCGTGGCCAAGGACCTTAACCGTTATTCTCCGAGTGTGTATTTGACTTTCTTCGACTGTATCGCGTGTGGCTAATTTTCGGTAATTCCATCAATTTCTTTCTCTTCTTTTTTCTTCTTGCTATAACGTTATTTTTAGCGAGAGAGACATACGAAACAAGCAATGAACTGTCGGTTAGTACTGAGGACTTTTTGTTTCCGTCGTAAAGTGCGAGAGTCTCATTGGCAATTTTTAGTCCCAGCAATTTTCTTTTCTAACAAGACGGCAGAACAGCTCGAGCAGATCGATCTCTTTCTGCAGAGAATTTGATGGTTTCACGGCCCATTTGATGCGTTAACAACGACGTTGCGTATGATTTCTCTCATACTATACAGCAGCCTATTTTCGACAAGCAGCCTTATATTCGGTCGCCACCGACCCTGACCATATTGTACGTGTATATAACATCGAGTATGAGTCTCCAATTCTCGAAACATAAAGGGCCTGTGTGTGGTAACATGTTTCTATTGATGTGTGACTGTCGATCATCAGGTTTTTAATTAGAAAAGCTTCTGATCGAGTCGTCGATAAACTGACGTGTACAAACGCTCTTTATGGTGGGAAATTACTTATAGCGAAAGTCTTGATGCAAATTAGAACGATGATGGACGTCCAAACTCCGTAAGCGTACATATATATATAATATTGCAACAGTCAGTCTTCAGACTCGAGAGAAGAGAGAGAGGTCAACGTATCCGGTAAATAACACAGCGGACTATCGGTCAGTACCACTCGCAGAATCTCCTGACCACAGGAATGTACAATTACCGCATACACCCGTATATCGCAGTTGTTCTCCTTGTGTATATCGCCGCGTGCAACAGGTGTAGCCGTGAGGGCATCATATTATGTGCTCCACCTTCGCTCACACCTGTATGTATAATATACATATACACAAACACCCGAGATACACGTATACATGCATCGCGAGCAACGGCAGTCGAAGAACTGGTTTTCGTGCGTGGCCCGGTCCGCATGCAGTCGAGATATACCGCAACAAACCTTGACATTGACACTTCTCAAGGTCCCGCGAGTCGCGCGTCCAGTTCACGGAATAAAAAGATCCACCACTCTATAGCGGTATAGCATATGTAGAATCAGTCGTATTAGTAGCGCTGAGTAAGTCCAAATTATAGCCGCCAAACAAAACAGTTTTTGACTTGCTGGGGTTCCAGTCTCTGGCTAAGGGCGATAGGTGGCGCATGGTCACTTTTCTCTTTCTCTCATCAGTATCTGCGCGCAGAATGTATATATAAGGGTGTGTCACCTATGTCAGAACTACCTGGTTTTAACTGCTGCTTGGGCCATTCATGCTATAACTGCTCGAGTCTACTGTTATTATGGTACGACTTTTTTTAGCTAAATATTTTGCGCTGAGGTATCGCGTATTTTCTGCGGAAACAGAATGTTTCGTGGCTGTGTTAGGGTACCTGGTCCAGGAACTGGTGCGGAAAGACTAGACTCCGCACCACCAGATTTATTTGTTTGAAGCCTTTTACCCGAAATGGAATGCTACGATTGCACTTTTGTTCGAGTTTCCAGTAGTAATATGGTATAAAAGGACAAATTTCGCACCATTATCTTAATATTGCCAGTGCCATTCTCTTTCGACATCTTGGATAAAAGTGTCGGATATACCGTCTGCCAAGACGTCGCAAGGTGGAGGGAACAATAGTTATGAAGGGAATCACCATCATATCGCACGCTCGCAGAAGACAATACAGCAATTTTTTGGTGGAATTTTGAAAAATGCTCGGAGAGGCTCTTTCCGAGAGTCAGTTACCATAGAAAGTTTGAGAGAAATGTTGTAGACGCCGTGTATTGTATATAAATTGTTATGCAAGAGAGGCGATATATAATAATAAGGATACGTGTAACATTGTCTGCGGCGGCGTGTTTTTACCTCATCTTCCGCAAATAATTCAACGTATCCATTATAGCATGTGCTCGATGTGCTTTAGAGTTAAAATGAGAAACCCATGCTGCAGGTAAAAGCACGCAGAGTCGCTGTAAACAACAACAGCAACAAGCTGAAACCATTTGAAATTCAGCGTTACATTACAAAACACACAGCCGCGCGCACGGGAGAGAGGCTTTCTCTGCGCCCGGTCACGTCGCTGCATCTGAGTATAGTAGACGCAATAACAAATCAAAAATCCAGCAAACACGACAATGATCCCACGGCTGCAATGAAGCCCCGAGAAATCATCGCATGTATACCGTGTTATAATACGCTCTGGCCAGGGAAAGAAAGAGTCCGACATAGTAGGAAGCGCGCGCTCAATGGAATAGTCCTCTCTTATACGCCCTAGGAAAATAAGCGACGCGCTACACGGGAGCTCGTTACCGCGAGAAAGACAATCTCGCTGTATGTGTGTGTGTGTGTATATATGTATATACTCTCCCCGCTCGTCATGGGGGATTATAAGGAAACGCTGCGGCCGATGCTCGGGCTTGGCTATATACCGCGAGAGAGTCTAGAAGTACTACTCGCGATATCTCAACGGCGGCGGCGGCGGCAACCTCCTCCTTCTTCTTCTTCTTCTTTCGCCGCTAGCGCGAGCGTAGATTTATTGGCCTTTAGAAAGGAGGCGAGGAGAGAATCTAGCCTTTCGATTCTTACGTCCGCGAAAGAGAGAGAGCAACGAGATGCGAAGAAACGCCTTGCAATTAAGTGTGCTGTAAAGGACTCGCGGAAAACGATGAGTCCTTATAAAAGGCTATTTTTGGATACGCGACGAGAGAGACTTGCCTTTCTTTGGCGAGAGAGAGAGAGAGATGCCACTATACTGCCGCGCCGTTTGTTTCTGTCTTTGCGCTCTTGAATGGAATATGTATCATGTGAAAAGGGTCTCTCGGAAAGTTTTTTTTTTTTTTTCGTAAAGGAAGAGAGGCTATTGTGTAAAGAGGGCTTTGATATCGAAAGAGGCAGCTCTCTAATCTGAATTGTTCATTATTTTTACGACGTAAATCACCGGCGTGAGATCAATAAAATTAACGACGAACGATAAAAAAAAGCTTGTATATAATTGCCGTAATTGATATCGTAAAAGTTATCCTGCTGGTATTTCGCACTTTGCATCTCTCTAATAAAACGGCCCGCCACTCTCTCTCTCTCTCTCTCTCTCGAAACTCAAAAATATCGACTATGGAAAATTGGCGCATTATATCGGGGCTAATGCATTAGCTAGAGACTTGCGCGCCCGGGCGCCGAATGGAATTATACCCAACTTCGTCGGTTGTTGCAGTAGTATATAGCCGAGTAGAAGTTGCAACACGGCGAATTGCAAGATTATTGTAATGACTCTCAGTGCGCGAGAAGTATAGTCGATGGCGAAAAAGTCTATAGAAGCCGTCTCTTTTTTTTTGCACAGAGTTTTCGGCATTCGCGAGGATTTTTCACAGCTACTGCCGGTTTATATTCATCGAGAGAGTGTTTTGCAAGGATGATTGGACGATTTTGCTGCGGCGATTATAAGAGCGAGCGGTGTCTCGTCAAGTCAAAGAGGAAAAAGTACCGCTAGATTCGCTAATTCTGCGCGCACGGAAAACTTGCAATTCCATGAGATGATGATTATGCCCGTGGAATTCTTTTGAAATTAAGGCTAAATGAGGTATTAAAGTATCCTCTTTATTTCGCACGAGGAAAGTTGTTATTAGAGGAATTGCACACGCACGCGTTACTTTTTCTTCTGCTACCAGCCAATATGTTATTAATGCGGATTATTATAAGTATTCATAGTTTGTCTGTGAGAGAGAGAGAGAGAGAGGAGCCGTAAGTAATTTGAAGAATAGCTAGTGTCATCCGAGATGACAGACAGCAATTTTTCACCGGTTTTTGCACTCATCGAGGTTGCAACCTTCACCTATAAATGCATCACTTTCATATTCGTAGAGGAAAATATGATTTGCCCCGAGAGAGTTATGTGCGAGCGATATGGCTGTGCTTCTAGCGCTATAAAAATTTGATACATGTGTCTTTTTTTCTAAATAAATAATAATACGTAATGGAACTCCCAAATGGGCAGGTGTAAATTTTAACTTGCACTTCTCTGTTGCTCTGAAAAATTGTATGAGTAACGTCGTCATTCAAATTCTACGTAGGCTATAAATTTGATTTCTATTTATCACCTTGTATATCTCGGCGAAACGTGTTATAATGCTCGCAATGGAAGACCTATTTTTCAGAACTACTTTATTGTCTCTCGCACACCTCTTTTGAAAGCTAAATTATCCTTTTGATATATTTTCTAATTTCAGTCGCATCATTTCGATTCTGAAAAGTTCTTAGAAAATATCCGTGAGAAAAATACGTCTCGTACAAGCCATCAATTACCAGACATTCAGGATGATGAGCAAATCTTTTCGCCTCAGATACTAAGTAGGTACACAATACTCTCTGGACATTGGCCTGAAGCTATATGTATAAAATCTAAGACCGAAATCACTGTTCGAGCTCGAATAAAAAAGTGGAACACGTGTTTGTCCATCGTGACTCCTCGTATAAAAGAGACTTCATTATAATTAATTTCGCACCTTTTTTCTTAACACCATTACGAAACTCGTTCTCCAGCGTGACAAAAAAAAGAACAGCTACTCACTCTTATAGAAAAACCGCGCGTGTCTGGAACAGGATGCTCAAAAACTTTTCGTGAAATGGTAACACTCCGACTTCTCGAACTGATTAATTGTCGCTATATTGCGACGTGTAATTATTATTACACGCGTGAAAAGAGTGCATCAGTGACACTCTTTTAAGTGTTTTCGCTCGTGTATATTAATGACGGTAACACCTACCCAAAATTGAAAAAAAGAAAACGCTCGTGATTCATTGAACGCAGGATAGGTGTCCTAACTAACTTGCGGCAGTTTGTCGGTGTTAGCTCATGCTCGTTATACACTCAGTACTTGTGTAATAAAAACTTTTTGAGCTAGCTGCGCCTCTAATTTATTGGCTATTATTATTTTGAAAATTAGCCTCGATTACTTAACGCGCGCAGCTGCTATATATATATATTTCATCTAATTCAGTTCAAATTCCCCGAGTAAACAGGCATTAACACATATACCCCGATCAATCGCGTATGGGTATATAATCTGATTGGGTGTATATCAGAATTAGCATTTCTCACAGGAGATATACAGAATCCCGCAATAAAAATCGAAATTCCAGTAGTCGGGTTACACACAGCGTGTTACCACTGCAGCAAACTCGGAAGACGAGCCCACACATGTGCAGTATATAGAATCTTGCAGCAGACTCTCTCTCTCTCTCACTCTGTGGGTGTATATATCGCGATCTAGCGGCGCGCGAACTTGGGATCTCGGTCAGCTGAAGTTGGCTGCGGGGGCAGCACACACAGAGAGAAAGAGAGAAAGTCTCGAGGCATTGCCGCATGCGTTCTCACGGCCGCTTGCAATTATTAACGAGCGTTCGCGCGAGCGCCGTGCCGCCCTCTCTTTTCTTTCTTCGACTCTCGTATATAGAAACGTACGCCCGGCTCTCTATGCTAGTTTTATTCTGCTGTGTGTAGGCACACACACACACACACACATACACATACTTATATACGCTTTGGGCTGATATATTTTTTTTCCTGTACAAGAAGGAGGAGGTTTTATATTTTCAACTGTTTTCTCTCACGGATTTGCGGGCTCTGTATATATATATCGGCAATTAAAAATCGATAGGGCTCTCTTTGTTGCCGAAAAGTTTCACTCACCGCTATACTCGCGCTGGCTAATTACAAGGCCTCCAAATTCCTTTTGGCTCTAATAATACTTGTTATGCGGATTTGCCTTTTATTGCTGCTCGCAATTCCTCTGGTGTTGTGTACAATTTTATCGATCGTTAAAGGAGGATCTGTTGTGTAAGGTGCGCAGGTATATACGAAAATGGAAAGAGTTTGGTATTTTTCGGACAAAGCTTGTGCATGCGCAGCTGCGCGAAATCCGAGAGATGCATGAGAGGTGTAATTTTTTTTTTTTTAGCTTTTCCTTTATGGCTCGCTTTAATTAGACTGTGCTAATCTTTCTTTTGTCTTCGAGTATACGTCTTTGTTTTTGCGCTCGCACGGCTTTTCCGAGATGATAAATTCGAAAACGTTATACACTCGTCCTAAAGAGGTATATACACAGAGCGAATTATACAGTCAGATGTGCCTTCCTTGCATAATAGGCATCTTTCTCTCTCTCTCTCTCTCCTAACGTTATTATCATTTATTTTATTACACCCTACTCTCCTACGAAGTATGCGAAAAAGAGAAGGCCTCTCTTGTATATAATCGTTTGAACTCTATGTTATATACACGTGTAATAATTTTCGTAACAGCCAGTTGAAAAATTTGACTCCATATACCAATACGTATATCAGTCAATGGCTTCACACTTGTCATTTACTCATCCATTCGCACGTCAATCACACTGATCGACCAGACAGTTACGTTACTTTTTTTTTCTTCTCGTGTATATCTCTCCCGGGAGTCTTATCTCCAATTGCCATCGATGATTAATAGTCCACTCGATGTATTAGAGTATCTATACGCGGGCGTGTATATATACGTCATATATTCGTACTTATGAGAGAGAACCGATCTCGAGCTTAATCGTATCACGAGCCACATGTATCGAACGCGTGCTTCGATTTAACTACTCTATACGATGATTAATAAACGCGCCGATCAACGGAAAAAAATATCGTACAGTCGAGGCGTTCTTCTTGAGTAGCCTATCGTATATTATAATACACGAATTGTGTAACGAATATTCTGATGCGAGAGCGCGTCTCTCCTTCGCACTGACACGCTCGCAAATTACATTAGGGAAATATCTTTGCTAGAGGAAGAAAAAGTTCATGCGTCATTCTCGGCCAGATAAACACAACTATGATATAAGTAGGTGAAAAATCGTTTGGGTCATTGTATATCACAATATATCGAGAGTGAAAAGGAGAGAGAGAGGACTGAAAATCAGCAATCGTCAGAACGCGCGCAGCGCTTTTCCATATATACACAAGTGACATTGCCCAACACGTCTCATTGTTTTTCCTTTACTCCTTTTATAGCCGGCTCGCGCCGCTTCTTTGTTCCTCTCCGACACATTAACACAGATTACCCCCCTATAATGGCTGTGCAACAATTAAAAAAAAGAAAAAATCTACAATGTTTCTACCGATGATGATGATGATTCCAGTTACGCCGAGCGCAGTTAACTTTAATTGTCTTTTGTATAAATTATCAGTCTATTTCTGTATATACTCCCGATAGCTCTCGTTCGTCGTAACTCATTAGCGTGTAACTCTGCAGCATATCGTACGACAGGAGAGCTGATGACGAACGACGGCAATTAAAGCCCTCTCTAGTCGGGTCTTCCCTTTCATTAAATTTTCTGCAGACACACATACACACTAGTTGATCCGAGTAAAAAAAAAGCGCGAAAGCCATAGAATTAACAGTCCACAATTAAAGTTTCACTCTCTCGACAAGGCAGGAAATTTTACTGCGGCAAGAACTATAATATTACTAGCTTTTTCAGCCCCCTCGTCGGCAACAACACCTGAGCCTTGCAATTTACGCATCAAGCATGATTTTGATTTAAAATCCCAGAGGTGGAGGAGGAGGCAGCTGCACATACCAGCGCGTCTTGGCGGCTATTTCATAAATTACCAAATTGCCGCGATAGCCATCGCGCGCGCGCGTTATATACACCCCGTGTATATACCGGCGAAGGGCTTGTAATTACGGGATTGACGTGAGTCTAGCGTATAGTCCGCAAGTAAATTATTGCGCGGGGAATATGCGTCTGATGTTTGCCTTTGTCTAGTGCGTAAAGAAGTACGCGCGCGCGCTTGTATATAAGCGAACGTTTAGGAGAGAGAGACGGACGGACGAGCGCGGAGAATTCACGTCACGTCGTAGCGCGCGCGCTAAAGCATCTCTTCGTAAAGATTATATACGTCTTTGATTTTTCCAAGGCCTGATGGTCGTTGTGCGCGTCTACGCTCTCAGGAATAGGAGGAGGATTTTCGCTTGTCCGTGATGTTTTTTGCGGGTTCTTTACTCGTCAGTTTTTTTTTCGTCTGCTATATGGGGGCGTCTTTACGATTGTTCGGAGATGGGCGCGAGAGATAATTAGATTCGGACGATCGGCTCAGTAGAGAGAGAGTGAGTCATCGATGTGATGCTCGAGAATCGAGGAGACGCTCGTTTTCTTCATTTTTTTTACGGGACGATCGGAGGCGTGTGTTTTTGATCGGAGTGATTTTCCAATTTTTTTTTTCTATCGACGCACAATTCCGTTTACGCGGGTTCATTAAATTTGATTGGAATATATGTCCACTCTATATTTGTCATCATCGCGCATTCCAAGACGCTCATAGCTTCTTAAGTAATTTTCCCATTTAGTCGAGCGTTTACGCAAATCAACGCGCCAGTTTGGGCGACATAGTTATAAAATTACTAAATTTTTTTTCACCTTGCTCACATACCACGCGCTCGGCCATTTCAATCTGGAAAATGATAACCGGCTTACATATACCTTAGCTCACTTTGTCACTCCGGCCACGTTCGACCCTCCTTTTCTACTCCTGCTGCAGCAGCAGCAGCATCGCGTTTACAAGTCATTTGCTTTCCTAGCACGAAGTCGCGCAACGACGCCGTGTCTTTTTTATCGCGTTCGTCTCTCCTCCGCAGTTCTTCCTTCCAGGCTCTCTTGAGAAGTTGTGCTGTGTGTATGTGATGCTTTTTATCCGAGAGCGTTTATTTTTGTACAGAGAGAGGGACCCTGGTTGTCTTCGTTACAAAACTAGAATTGTATGCTAATGAAGGAGGCGACCGCGAGGCGATATTTTTCATTGTCTATTTAGGTTAAAATACAGGGAGACATGACGCGAAAGAAGTTCAAGGTCGGGGCAGAAGAGTCTGCTGCTGTCGTAACTCCGCGAGAGGTGTGCAGCGCTCGCGTTATGATTTCATACACCGTTGCAAGGAGAGCTGTAAAGATTTTTTTTTCCGTTTTACGCACGTTTTTCAATGCGATTTTCCCTAGAGTGTAGCGGAATAAGGGGGTATTTAAACGATTATCATATGTGAGGTAAGTGCGATTCTTGAAACGGTGAGGAATAAAGGATGTGTGTGGAGATTGTCGATTTACCGGGAATTTGAGTCACGGTGTATGACTTTTGTAGCGCTTATGTCTAATAAGATGTAAACGAGTTTATTTATAGACACGCGACGACCCACATTAACGCGGCGAGAGCCGTGTTTATTTTATCGGCATTAAACGAGCGATTATTTCATGGATTATGACTCAATTTTAAATGCTTCTTTTTTCATCTCTGTAATTGAAAAATCAGCTTTGTTCTGCTAATTGCAGGTGTGTACAGAACTAGAATTCGAATGTGAATCGAGGAGAAAATTTATCTTCGAAGCGTATTTCACTCGTTGCGTTAAAACGCGTATATAAGGCTAAGCAAATTAGTTGCTACACCCGCATGTCCTTTCAGCTCTCCACACATGGCTATGTAGCGATTGTGTAACGTCATAATTTCTGGAATTATGACAGTCATGCAAGCTGGCAGCGTATTTTTTAATTAAATTTTTTCGTGTACAACACATCGCCAAGGTACAAATAAGGTTGCTTCTGTTGTACTAATGAAAAAAAGTACTGTCCCTCTCCCGATAGGAATCACTGTAGTCCTCTAAATTAGACAAAACAAAGCATACAGCATGTCCATCTTATCCGGCACTGCACGGCGACATCGCTAATAGCACACCGATGCCGTTTTCAATCCAACAAACCACCCTCAAGTATACATACACACAGAAAGCACTATACGTATACATAGTATAGTCCTATACGCGATAAGCACGTGCACGAGAGTATAGATCCTCTCTTCAGCATCACCTTTTTGCTCGTCCTCAGGGAGAGTTACGTTGCGGCGTATAACGAGCCTGCTGCTGCTGCTGCCGCTGCTACGCTAATTGATCGGCTCCTCAGCGGCCACCATGACCCGTTGCGATACCGCACTCTCGCCCAAGCGCTCACGACAGAGTCTATGTATACACAGCTCAAGCCGGAACGGAATGTATATAGGCTGTTCTCTGAGAGAGCTGCGCAGTGAAGGAAGAAAGAGAGAGAATAATGAAGATGCACGGACACGATCAAGCTTCCTCGAAAGCCCGGCGATTAGCCTGCCGTTGAGTAAACCCCCCGCGAGGCTCTCTAACAACGACCGCCCCTCTTATATGTATAGCCAGTGCTTTCGATACGTGACACACGATTATGGCCCCAGAGCCTCAAAATTGCGCTCTGAAAAAATCGAAGCGCACGACGTCGTCTCGCTCTGTTATATTATAGGTACACAGGCGCAGGACTGCACGAGAAGAAAGTCGGAGCTATATATATACTTTCTTTCGAGGAGATACTATCGGTGGGTGTATATAGCCGTTACTCATGCCGAGTTTTTTGCGTTTGGGGTAAAAATCGGTAGGTACACGGTTAATAACGCGTCGCTATACGCGAAAGTAGTCCTTATGATTTTCATTGTGTAACGGAGAGAGACAGAGGAATTTTAGAGGAAAATTAGCGACAAATGCGTCTCTCATAACATCTCCGCACTGCAGGAATCTAGAGTTGTTGTGCTAAACATGTCAGCTACTCGAGTGAGGAGCTACTCCTGGAATGTCAATTATCTCGGCTCACTGTACTCGACTTATATAATTATAAAATTCCGAGGAATCGTCGTCCTGACCTATACGGGGAATAAAAATTACTCTTCTCTCGCGCGATGAGCCGCTAATGCAACTTGTATCCAACGACTAATGCGCTTTCGTGTAATAATATATATAAGGGGAGGCTAATGATCTCTCCCCTTCTTATATCGCTTATCTCTATAAATAAAGATAGTATTGTTGCATGAAAAAAAAAATCGACGTTTATAACATTGCATTCGCATTATTTCAATGGGATGGATCGTTAAAACACACTAATCAGGAATTACATCTAATAACATAAGCGGCGGCCGCAGGTTTATATAGTAGCGATTGTATCAAATAAGTGTTTTCATATATAATTATAAATATTTTTCCCCCAGCGCGTGACCTTAATTATTTTAGCCTGTGTGTTGCACCACCACACTATAACGTCGTGCAGCCCCCATTATATTTTATTTTTTCGCATCGACGACATCGTACATTAATCAAGCTCTCTTTTTTTCGCGCTATACTCCTATTAGTCCACCGATTTAATACATAGAGAAAACACAGGCGACCGGCACTACACTATACATTTTTCCATGAATATTCCATCGACGACATTAGCATTCAATAGACCAATCCCCCGTTCAATTACATCCATCATCCGCGTAATAATCAATTTGTCATAGTGTATAAAATAAAGCCTAACTTTCCTAAAGCCAAACTCCTCGATTCCTCCTCCTCCTCATCAGCAGCCCTCTTCTACCCATTAGGACATACAGCTTATAATCCCCAGCCCTTTGTCCTCCCATGCGACGACGACGACGACGTCCCGTCGTAAATAAGGCCCAATTTATTACCTCGATAAAGCGCAATAATAACGTTTCAGCTCTCGTATAGCAGAGGATTCAGCTCTCTTCGTACATACAAAGTGACTCTCTCTCTTTCTGTCTGTGTCTATAAGTGTGTGTTTATATAGGAGGCGTCGCGTATAGCCTTAGGGCGTTATATTCGCGATCATTAGCTCGGGTCAACGCACCTGGAATCGCGTAAAAGCGCGACGTCGCTCGAATATACGTGAAAATAAAAGAGAAGGATGCGCGGGTAGATGGAAATTATTGTTATTATTGCAGAAGAGAGAGCGGAGATTTCGCAAATCGCTGAGCGGAGAGAGAATCCGAGAGTCTAATGAACGAGATTAGCTCTTCGCGCGTACATAGCTCAAGGATCCGCTCTTCTTCTCTCTCTCTTTCGTCTCTTCTCGCCTATAGGCGACTGATTATATACACGTGACACAGGTGTGTATGTGCGTGCAGAGCCTGATGACCTTCTTTTTCTGCGCGACGACGACGCCTCGTCTATGCTGAAAGATCGTAGGCGTTTCGTCGCTTGTTATAGCGGCCGACGATCTGTGTGTATACCTAACTCTTGTTGTTGGATGAATGGAGCTGCTGCGCTGCTTACGGTTACCTGCTAACTATTGAGCGTGCGGGCATGTGTATGCTTTGTGTATTATTACATGTTATTATATACAAAGCTTTGGAAAAAAAACGCTCGATATATTATATATTGAAATATATATGTATATAATAATGTATGCGCAGACAGTATTATCACACATTTTTTTACCGAGTTCAATTTTCTTTTTACGTTACAGGTGAGTCACGAGAGCACAATCACTTCTTGCACGTCCAACGCGCGTAAGTAATGTTTGATTTACGTTGAATTTTATGCAGTGAGTCTATTTCTGAGAAAGGTTTGTTTTGCAGCCTTTTAGTGGCTCTCTCTCGCTCGCTGCAGCTTACACAGGCTTTGCCATTTCTTGTAAAATATTCATAAAATCCACTAGCTCGAGATCGCAGAGGGAAAACCTCCGGCACGAATTCGCTCCATAAAATAAATCTAATTTTACGATTTCAACTGAGAATTTGATTATGGCCGCGCGTGTGTACACCGCCATTGAGAGACGCTGTGGTGGTATTTTTTATTGCGGACAATATAAACATGTAGTATATATACATATAAAAGTGCGTAAACGGCCTTTTTACTGCCTTCAAATTCCTTAATTTTATTTCGCGAGAGAGTAAATTAAAAAAAAAGTATATCACACGCCTGGCAGTTAAATTGGGACAAGATCTCTTTTAAATCGCTCGATATAATTTTTCATTCCAATATATTATAACGCGCTCATATATCCCGACAACTCAATCACCGCCGAGCGGATATACACATACTTTCAACACCCGAGTAAAAATTCTCGAAGCGAGAGAGATGATGTATTACATATTTCGCAGTTATATAGCTTGGAAACAGAAACAAAAACATTTCGCTCGGCGGCCTCGCGGTTTCGCTGCATATATAATTAATGAACCCGTTGATGCCTCGAAAATCGCTACTCTCCCACGAGCTTCCCTTCAAAACGTAACGCATATTACGTTTTGAAAAAGGAGTGTTTTACTTACTCCGTCTCTCTATACACACACACATACACACAGTCGAGTAATATTCATTGCGCCTCGTTTCTTTCAGAGAAATATATTGACAATAGCCTCTTGCGCAACTATACGCGCGCGACGCAAAAGCCTGGCCGACTATAGGGCCTCTGCTGCTCACCGATAATTACTCATCTACGTGCGTGCAATGTTTAACCGGTAAACAGTGTAGCTTTCACTTGCTGCCGCTGAGCCGCACAGGTTTCCAACTATACGCACTCGCGCAGTATATATACTATATAGTGGAGTTTCGCGAATTCCTAATAACGGGGCCGATATTTAAAATCGTATATATATATATATAGTCTCGAATGCCTTGATGAGATTCTCGACGCGGCGGCTTTGTGTAATTGCTTTTTGTGCGCGGGATGGAGATTGACTTTTTGCGGGAGAGATGTGTTCCGTCATGGAAATCTCTCGGCATATTTGCGTGTGTTTCGCAAGTGCTTTTGACCTTACGTGATTTGGCGATTTCAGTTCGTGTATTATACGGGAAGAAATAGGAGAGAGAGAGAGAGACCTGTTGTACAAATATAGTCGAAGTCGTTAAGCACGCGGCTTATTAACGTATATTTGGCCGTTTAAGAAAAAATATTTGAGGTGTACGTAGACTGGGTTTGAATGTCGAATGAGACGGCGAATACACGTTCATGGACATCTCGGCAAAGATGATAAATCACTAGGGATATCGAATATATTGTTTCCCTGTGAATAAATAATCCTTTAAAAAATGGCCAGTAGGCACTTTAAAATCATAGTCCCATCTGTAGCATATTTAGCATTTCAATCAGACTATAGCTCATTGACATTTCAAGCCCGGCGCGCCGTATTCGGAAAACAATGGGCAGAAAGAGGTTAATTGTAAATAAATCATTTAGAGCCGCAACCATATACACAACAAACACAGTCATATATTTATAATCGCATGACTAATCGCGTTATCGGGAATAAATTTATTTATTTATCCCAAGGAAGATTGATGATTACAGCCGCAACACGTAATTATCGTGCATCTATAAATCACTGTGTAGTAGAGCCGCGCAGCGGTCGCGAACTTTTTGGTCTCAAGTTCTCCTTATGCCTCATTGTAATTAGCTGTACGCGCGTGTGAGTCGAGAAAGAGAGAGAGGAGAGAAAAGGCCTGTGTGCGCCATGCATTGACATGGAAATTTCATTAACAATGTTTCCGAATGGCAAGAGAGAGGTATAAACCATTCTAGGAATCTTTATATATTTGTTCCGCGCTTGCACACGTTGCTTCATTGCGGATAATTGGTTCTGGAAATTTGATACAGTCGTTCGCTTAAATACGCCTTTAAAAAACCCTCCGACAAGTCGTTTTCAGAGACCGTTTTGGCGACTCGTTATATGCTATACATTTTAAATTCGAAATGCATTTTCATTCTATAATATTTACGACCGCAGCTTCTAAAAACCGATCTCGGAGATAGAAATATACTATTTCGCAAGCGCCACCAATTAACAAACTCAAAACTGGGTCGAAACGTTTAGAATTATATGACATAATGAATTAAAAAAAAAAGTTATCACATATCCCATTTCCTACTAATTAGAGTCGCCATCAGCTGTATCCCTTAATATTCTCGCTCGATTTACATCCCGCGCTTGAAATGAAAAGTCCAACGAAACGGGTTCCTATAAAGGAGGCCAGCAGCACGTTCATATCGATGTCACTGGGACTTCCCTCTCGTGCGTGTGTATGTATATATATACTCGAGAGAGAGAGAGACCGCCTACACACGAGAGAGAGAGAAAGAGATAGCCCCGCGCGCGAATGAAGTTATGCCGCGGACTGTGGCGGGAACGTTAAAAACCGGGCAAAGCGAGGCCAACGCCTCGTAAGTATGCCGACGCGGTTTCTATGTGTATATATATACACTAGGTAGTGTATAGCACGCGCTGCACGCATTACAGTCATTACATTGTGTCTCTCGAGCCCGTCGTTTTTTTTTCTCTTTCTCTGCAGCGAGAAGAACTGTATATATATACAAGACCGTCCTCATAGCTGTTGCTGCTACTTTGGTGAATTATTGTTTTGAGCGAACGGAGCGCGAAATTGTTTTGCCCTCTCACATGAGAGATTTAGTGCATCAGTCTTGTTGAGGAGCATGTGAAAAGCGGGTACTTTCGAAATTTTAACGGCTAAATTTTGTCCGCTAAGGATTTATATATTCGTTGTCCCATTGCTGCTACTGCTGTTTCTTGGGATTCTTTACGTAGGCTGAAGAGACTGTTAAATTTATTCAGCGAGTGATTGTGCAGGTTGCATATATATATATACATAAGACTCTTGCCGGACGCATTTTTCCTCAGCGGCTGTCATAATTTTTGTTCAGTTTTAAGAATGTCCCCGCGCGTAGCAGTAAACTGCATCGTCATTTGCATCCGCGGCTTTTCTCTTTCTGAGTTATTATATACACTCTCGAACGCGGAATATAACTGTAAGGATTTTTAAGTCGTAAAGGTATATATTTTTGATAATTTCCTCGTTAACTGCGATAATTGTGAGTGAATAAACGTCGGAATTTTTTTTATGTATAGCTTGAATTATGTCTCGGCGGACATTATACGAGAGTTGTCCCTGCAGCAATAATAACAGTTGGGGCCTAATACACCGCGGAGAACAGATAAATTAACATTGATAGAAACATTACTATGCCGGTCGTCCGATCGAGTAAAAAGCCGCGGCTACAAGTAGATAATGTCCGAGATAGGTACGGCGACGCATGTTTAGGCTCATAAACATCTCTCTCTCTCTCTCTTAAGCTGTAATAAGTTTGAGAATTTACGCGAAGAAAAGGCCCCTACTCTCTCGTGTAGCCTACATTAGCCGTATCACCTGCATTACCATCGTCGAACCGTTTCCAATAATAATTTATCACAGCAGATCTCTCTCGCCAAAGTCTAAGAGGAAAAAGTCTCCGCATAGTTTTTCCAGAATCCAACAACTGCAGCTGCATATTATACAAAAAGCCCACATATCAAAGCCAACAGAATACTAAGGCGCTAATCGCGGATAGTGAATTCTCTCACATAATAAAAGTAGCATCGGGTCTTATCTGCGCGCGCGCAGCACTTGAACGTCTCTGTGGAATTATCGAGTGCCTGTCTTACGCGACTGTACCTCGCACTTTATCTCTCCCGCACTCGCGATTTATATCCGGAGGCTCTTTCCCTCTCTCGCCGAGAGGATATGAGTTATTCTCAGCTGCCGAATCTACGTCCCTTATCTGTGATAGATGAATACGCGCGGGAAATGCAGCGAGTGATACTTTCGAGCTTTCTACCGAAGATCTCTCGCCAGATATTTATACGTATGAGCATCTTTTATATTCAGCGGCCTATGCATATGTTAGCCAGAGAGAGAACGTTATCAAGATTCAGGGAATTCCGCTATATGGCTTGCAGATAATATAAAGCTCAGAGCGGTCCGAGTGAACGTGAGCGAAATTAAGTGCGTTGTGTATAAACTGGCTTGTAATTTATATAGGTTGTATTCGTTATAGGTGATGCAGTAGTATAGTGTTTAGAATAATTGCGCGATCGCGGTACGTGATAATCAGAAGATGATGATTGCTGAGGCGTCAAATGCATATTCAATATGAAGATCCAACTATTAGTAAATATCACTCGGTATAGCTATATATATAACAGTGTGCACCAGTTTTGATATTTCGCATATACTTCATTAGCAATTCCGATCGGCGAAGCAATTGTAATTATAAATGAGGTAAGCCGATATTGTGTGCATCCTGCGCGCGGAGAACGTCGCCGGTGTGGGCGCAGTTTATTTAAATGTGAAAAGAAGATTAATCGCTTGCTAAATATAAACTTCAATATTACAAAAACCTGCTCATATTCACTCGCATCTTATACCGTGGTTGTCCTCTCTCTTGAAACTCGATCAGACGCTTTTCTATTTGTATATATATATAATACATCTCTCGAATATATATACAGTATTTACAACCTCCTTAAGCTCTCTCTCTCTCGCGCAGTGTCCCGCGGCTGCTCATATCGCCATCTCAGCTATATAAGTACTCGATCGCAACAAGAGGCCCCGCAAGTATCGATTCTTCGCTGAACAACGCGACTATACGAAGGTCGTTGAAAATAAAGGACGAAATTCAAATGCCCGCGACCATATAGTCCCGTCCATAATACATATAAATATATCAAGCGCACATAATTATTCCGATAATGCCCAGGACACGCGTGACACCTATATATATACACACTATACTCTTTCTCTCTTGGTATACCATACCAGCAACTAGCTCATAACTCGCTCGGAGATCGATATCAGGGGCCCTCCCTCGGATCTAGCAACAACAGCAACAACAACGGGGCGAAAAGTTATACGGCGTCCGGCCGTTACTCTTATAATATAGCGGACCACGCCGCCGCCGCGTGCACGGCCGATTTGTAAAATGAGCCGTGGGGCCTCTATCCCTCGCGACGAACATAAGCGACGAGCCTCATCCCCCCATCGGAGGACTATACGCGGCTATTATATATGGCGTGTCCGTCGAGGGAAGAAAATAACAAACTAAGAGTACCTTCAGGGGGAGAGACTACAGCACGACGACGACACAGAGACCTCTCTCTCTCTCTCCTATATATATATCCGTTTTGCGCGCATGTTCGAGATCACGTGCAATGGACTATACGCCGAGAATGGGAAAAAGGAATTCGGCGACTGTTGTCGCAGTCGATGCTAAATATTGCACTTACAAGGAGCTCCCTATATATATACTCTTGTGCTGACCAGTTGTGTGTGTGTGAGTGCTCGACTTTGTTGAGCGGATTTCTTAGTCTCGATCTATACACTGACAAATGGCGACTTGTCGATATTTACACACTCGATTTCCCTGTGGATGCCTCTATTTGTCCTGGAATTTTACTAAATATCAGAATGAAACTTCGATCTTAGCACATATACTCAAAGACAGCGACGAGTATGTGTATAAAGAACAGGTTGTAGAACCGATAAACAAATTACATTTTTTCAGGCTGCTTACGAGGTTGCTGACACTATACCTCGCGTGACACAGTCTCCGTAGCTCTCTTAGCACTTATATTTTATTCGAAGAACAGAGAAGAGCAGGACGATTTATCGATTACGACGCTTTCGCTGTATACAAAATACGTTAAGTGCGCGACTTACGGCTATACATACAGCGACACTTAAACGAGAGGACCCGCGGGCTCTCTCTCTGATATAAATCTGTTCATAAAGATCTGCACGGCCAGATTACGCTGGTTCTGGATTACACCGCGAGAAATGGTCGTCGTCGGGGTGTCGATACTCACTGCAGTGTATCTCTCTCGCGAGAGTGATGGCTACAGGGGCCCGTCTATATATGGGTCACTGGGATTTACTGGAATTTTAAAAGCCACAGCCTGCTAAAATCGTGCGATCTTTCTCATCCGCAGGGCAATATCAGGGATAAAATAAATAAAACTCTTGCTCAACATATATACAAGCCGTGTACACCTTCTTAACGACGGCATCCTCGGTACATCCTAAGGCAATTATATATACTGAAAGTGAAAACAAAAAAAAAAGACACAAGAGCCGTTGTTTCGAAGCGCTGAAATCGAATAAAGCATATAATGTATGTCGACTGCAGCGAACCCGTGCACACCTGGTCTCGACGGTTGCGAGTGCACTTTAGCTCCTCTCTCGCGTATATATACGTCTGTCGTGCAATATTCTTCGTTATCGCCTTGCGGCGCAAGTGTGTACAAGAGTTACGGGCATTGTTATGTGCGGTGACCCTTTGCTGGGGGGGAAAAAAAAAGATCCCCGATTGACAAGCGCATTGAATTATTCACCCGAAGCGCATAAACGCTCGCACTAAATTATCCATCTGTAGCTCTCGCTCTCTCTCTCTCGAGAAATAAATCGTCGTATAGCTTATCGTCGATATGCGGTACAAATGGCGATATTCCATACATTTCTCGCGCATTATCGCTTATTTTGCGCGTCTCCGCATTATAATGCACTCCGAGAGATAAAAACAGAGAGAGGAGGGATCTGTACACTCACACAAGCGCGCGCGCAAGAATTATATGTATTTCTCTGCTACGAGAAGTCTTGGAAACGAATCCTTACGCAAAGCGTTAAAACAATGTCGAAATTTTTCCAAGAGTATATACACACACACTTCTCATAATGGCACACACGCGCTTGTACACAGCATCTTCGACGCTATCGATTATTCTTCTCCGACTATTGTGTGTGTCGTCTCGAGGATAAGGGATAAGATTAAAAAGAACGAGGTACGGGAGAATATAAGCAGCGATAAAGTGACCAAGATGTGCAGTACAGGCAACACACACTACACTTTTCTCGCGAATAAATATATCCTTACGCAAAAGTCGTAAGAGTGACTCTGCGACTGGGACACACACACACGAGAGAGACGATACGCAACGAGAAAGAAAAGACAGAGACAACAAGTGCCGTGTGAACGACGTGCGGGCGATACATCGCTTCTATTGCGAAAGTAAAGTTGTGAATTCCTATAGAGAAAGCAACAACAACACAGTAGCAGCAAGATGCTATATACCACACGTACGCGTGCGAGTTTTAAGTTTAAGTCGTATAACTGAATTGTTGACTTCTCTCTCTCTCTCTTGGCAGCTGCATCTGTTTGTCCGTCTGTCTCTATATACTATACGAGAGAAGAAAAATATAAAGAGCTATACCGTGGACTCTCAACGTCAGATGTAATGGAGGATATTACGCCTGTGTGTGACTTTATTTATTTTGCTTTTTTTAGAGTTTACTCTGTGACACACACACACACACACACACACACGGGACCTATAACGACATTACGCAATATCGTCAAATACTAATTATTGTTGATGCTGGCACTGCAGCTCTCTCGCGATATATATTATTGCTCAAGTCAGCGGCTTTTCCTTTTAGAGGATCGCCTTTTTTCTCGCCGACTCTCCTACGGTGGTCTTTTTTTTAAGTGTGTTTCCTCACGTGTGTATGTATGTGCAGTGCCGAGATGTCGCTCGCGCAAAAACTATGCGGCTTGTTTTGTAATCGAGATGGAAGACACACACACACCGGCTATTTACTAACGTCACACTTATACGATATCTTTTTTCTATATCGTCTCTGAATATATGACGTATATAAATTACTAATAACGAAAAAAAAACAGGCGGACACGGCTTCTCCTTGCAATTTTTCAGTTATTGTGAGCGCAGGTAGAGAGAGTAATGATCGCCGAGATAAAATCGCGACGTTTACGGTAATTTATTTTGCAAGATATCGATCGCCATTACATTGGGATAATTTGACCAATCAGTCTCCCTCTCTCGCGATAAAGTGATTCTCCGCACTGCGACGATCCAGTAAATTGTAAACTGATTTACGAACGTGTATATACCACTGTGATGGCATATTATCGGATTGCGCAGATCGGCTGCATCAGTGTGTCTATTGCCTATGCAAATTGGAATGAAATTGTGATCCGCCGCTGATGACTCGCGCGCGCGGCCGACAGATCGTGCGGCAGTTCGCCGATAATATAATAACACTGCGCGGCGCAGATGAATTCGCATTTCACTTAAAATCAGCCGGCGCGCGTTAAGAAATCCTTCACTCTCTTGTGAAATAAATGAAATTACTCTTGACAAACGATTGTGTGTGTGTGTGTGATCCCCCCTCCGATTCGTTGATGTCGTCCACAGGCTTTTTCTTCGTCTTTTTAGAAATACTTAATGATAGCATTCGCACACACACGCACACACACGCAGCTATAATTAATTGGCGACTCGTTTTTCCTTAGGACTATCGTTTCGAATAATATATATATAAAGAAAAGAGCTTCTGCAATATAATAATGCAATATATTATCAGCGGAGCGTATATAGCAGTATAATGCAAGAGCGTTCGGGTTACAGAAAAATATCCAGATCGTAATCGCTGGAAAAAAAAATCGACATTACACGTTAATAGCTATAGCTTTTCAATTATGCGTAAAATTATCTAGCAATACGATCTCTCGCGAAAACACTGGAGACTCTTAAGGTTTCTATTAAATCTCTCGCTAGAAGTCATAAAGTCGTTACTACTCCTGCAGACGATATCGCAAAAAAGGTTAAATCCGATTTGTGTGCCGACGACGACGACTAGTGGATGGCCAATTTATCGATTGACTCGCTCTGGCGACGACGTCATTACGACCTGGTAATTATCGTCGCGCGATGTACACTCTCCACGAAGTAGGACCTAGTTAATTCTTGTCACTATGAAAAAGTCGAGTCCGCGTAGACTCGTTTCGCAAGAAGCGCTGCAATTAGGCGTCGCGCTGTAGTGCGGGGATTCGTGTGTATATGATCGTCGTGCGCAATCTCAATTTAGGCGACAGAGGTGCGGAAAGTGTATTATATTCTTCTTCCTTTGGCACCTTCTTCTTCGGAATATTCCTCAAATTGTATCATTACTTGCGAAATCGCTGCGCAGCGCGTGGTGTGATTAGGTCCCGCGGAAACGTGATCATCCCCGCGCGCGAGGTGTTGGAGAATGTCATGATTTCTGCATTATGCGCGGATTGAGTGCGTTGCTCTCGCTACTGCTAGTGTTTTTCTGTGTAGGATTGTTTTTTCTAAGTGGATTTAGAATATTTTTTAAAAACAAGGCTAATTTTCCGCACCGACTGGATTCAAGGCCAAGCTGTTTTAACCCGTAGACGGAAAGATGCTTGTTAAAAAAATTTAACTTTTAAAAATAACTTAATGACCTGCACGCGTGGGTCGTTAGACCTTCTAACAACGATAATGGCATTCCAAACACCGCTACGTGCGATATGCCCTAAAAGTTCGTTCATTAAACTAATTTCAAGCACGGCGCATATATTAATTCCCCGAGAGTGAGCATAATTCTTTTGTTTTGCAGCCAGCTGGCAAAAGCGGTCGCTTTTAGAATTCAGGAAACGACGCCCACGAGTCCGTGAAGTATATACACGATCGAGGTTGTACTCGCGTTTACCTGAATTAGCTATTCGTGCTCTCACTCTCCCTCCAAAGCGGTCGTCACTTCCTGGCGCGTCTCTTATCGCACTTCTGGATCATCTCTTGCTAGAGCTAGTTCTTCCTTATGACTGTTGAACATAATTTTTTCTTCTCCGGATTTTTTGCGCGCAGCCTAAGCGGGAAGAGAGATAATTACGCGCTCTTGAAAGTCATGAATAAATTCTTCTTGCCGGTTTGATTAAGGCCTATATAACAATAATTCCGAGGTTAGTATCAGACAGATAAATCGGATTTCCCGCAAACGGCTGCGGAGATTCCTAATGAAATTTTGAATCGCGAAAATGGGTATTGCGGTATGTGTGTGTATGTACATGGAGAAAAAACATCCGCTAATACACTAAAGATACGCGAGTAGCATACTGAGTCAGTCGTAGTAGAGACAAGCCGTATAGTAAGAACAAAATTAAGCAGTTTTGGACTGTCCTTTCCCCCACCGCTTCAACATTTTTAGTCTCTGGCTAGCGCAGATAGATGGCGCATAGTAATTTTTCTTTTTCCCTCATATCATCAATCTGTGCGCCGAGAGTCTAGATATAGAGCGCTGTGTAAACCATGCCAAAACTGCCTTGTTTATGGCCTACCGTTAGAGCCGTTTACGCTATAACTGCTTGAATCTATTTCTCTCCGTGTGCATTCAAAAATCGATCACAAATTTGACTTTTGCACCGTGCATAATTGGGAATTTTTTTTATGTTTTACTAAATATGTAAGCACTTATCTTGTCAAAACGTAAACTTATCTTGTCAAACGTAATTTTTGGTACGTAAACGTACCAAAAATTCATTCCCTTTCCATCACAAAAAACGATCCGCACGCGTTCGTGGTAATTCGAGCGATTCTCCTTCGGATATCGATTCACACGTAAATACCTCGACATATCACGCACACGCATCCACATCCATAAAAATCGGGGACATTGCGCGCAATCGTGTAAACGCATCACAGCCGCAACGCGCTCGATTTTTCACAGCGCTTCCTTGGCCCTTATCGAGGCAATACTTACTCCTGCGACACTCTCATAATACACACGAGACGTGTCTCCTTCTCACCTCAACTTAATGTACAGCCAAGCGCATGAATGCCAATAAGTTTATAACACTCTTGCCTTCCTTTTCGTGCACAGCATCAGACAACCAACAGCTCGCGAGAGCTGACTGTTTAAGCGCGTTCTCGGCAAAGGACTACTTTATGGCTTACATATATATACGCGGCGGCTGCCTTGCGCGCTCGCGCGATAGTATATAGCGCCTGTAAGCCGGCAACACCACAATCACGCGCGAGAGATTCTTGCTGTAAGATACGATGCGGGCATTAATAAGGCAGGTGTATACACGTGTGTGTATATACACCACACGAGCAATATCTATAAGCTGCAGCGTGGAAACCAGCGCGCATATATACACATTGTCTGCTCTTTCTCTCTTGCTATATGAGAGCGCGCGTATATAATAAAGCGAAAATATGTAATGTTTATATTGTACTTGTAGCTATGGTCCGCAACACAGAAGAGAGCTCGCAGCGGGGCAGCTCTCTCGTATAATTATCGGCTTTAAATGATGGCGTCGCCTTTGCGCAAAACGCGCGTTACTATTGCAGCGCGTATATATACGCGCGCGCGCGCGCTTTATTGCACTGCGTAAAATAAATAATCGTACCGGCGTCGCGGCTGTTGTTCTCTCTCTCTCTCGGAGAGGGCTACATAGAGCTCTCGTAGTTTTTCTCTTGGCTTGTGTGTACTGTATATATAGGCCATAAGGTGCATATTGCACAAATCGGCTATGTCCAATTATTTACTTTTGCTTTTTTCCACATCGCGCGAGCGCGTTCTTTAATTTTTCCCCGGGTGTTTGTGCGAGTTTGGTGCTGCGGCGTATTTCGTGCGTACTACACTACTTACTTTGTCGTTGAAAATGGAACGACGACGGGTATTAACAATGCGCCGGGTTATATTGTAAGTTTCACGCTCGTAAGCGCACGGTTATTACGTTGTTTGCAGTATATAGTGCGTTGCGCGAAGCTGATTGCATGGCATATTGTGAGCATCGTCTCGAATTATTGGTCGGTATTATAAAATACTAAAGATAAGCGACTACTGTGAATCGATCGACCTCTAATTATACCTACCTTTTGCCACGGTGTTATATTCCTTCTTCACGATTGTCTCGCGTCGATTTTCGCAACTATTCGCTCAAATTAATAAATTAACGCCTCATTTGGTTATAGACGATTTCCTCATTTTCTCCGCGGGGTTCTCCATGTGCACGACTCAGCGTCTCTGAAAAAAAGGGCTTCTCTCGCGATGGCCCACTGATGCCGCCAACATCTGATTAGCCGGCTTCGTATAGCCGCAAAATTAATGCTCGGCGTCTATGAGCTGTACACGAGATATGCAATTGGAACCCCATCCGCATTGCGAGAGCCGGCGGTGCAATATCGCCGAAAAGGATCTTATTGCCTACCGCTGCTGCTGCTGCTGCTGTGTAAGAGTCGGAAAATTTTAAGGAATACACGTACCGACGGATGGACAGACACACGTCTCTGCGGGAGAGTCTCTCGAGTTGCCTTTCACCGACGAGGCATCGATTATCCGATTCCCATGAGTTGCTTCGGGGGACCCAACGATCCTCTCTGGCGCGCGCATTCACACTCTCGTGTATGTATATACTTTTAGCTCATGTACACTCCGGGGTTACAGACAGATAGACAGACGCGAGAGTCTCCCCCGGAAAAGAAAGGTGGGATAGCGATGCTGCCGCTTGCATATATAGCAAATGCAAACAATGAGCGGTTCTGTATATATATATATATATAGTGGAGATGGCTGCAAAAATGAAGCTTGCCCATCTCGGCATATCTTGTATGCCTATCGGATGTATCGCGTATCGCATCCTCCCGCGCACTGCATGGCCTGTAAGGTATACAGAAGGAAAGCTTTCACGCTACGTTGGCAGTGAAAGCCGAGAGCATCTCGAATATAATCGCCGCCCACGGATATATCGCCTCCTACTATCATTCTTAATACGCATATCGCATGTGTGTGAATGTCTGGGTTGTGTTGTACATGTATACGATTGTTATTGCCTAGTGTTGGACGTGTACATTATCTCTTATAAGGTAGATTGTAAAAAATTCATTTTATTTGCATAATTTTTAATTTTAGAGCATTTCATCGAATTTTAGAAATACACTATTTTAAAGCCATGATTTTCACGGTAAAATATCTATTTATCTATCTGCTAGATTTAAATTCATTCACTGAATCTGAATTTATAGTATAAATAACGACTTGATGATAGTTTGATAGTTTTTCAGCAAATTTAGAATAAAACAACGATCGTCTTACAGACAGGCAAAGATGCAGCATTGTAGCCTTTATCTGCAGCTTGATGGAAGAATCTTGATTATATCTCATACGTACAAAATTGTTATTTTTATTTTTGAGTTACTATATAGAATAAGCATTTAAATTAATTTTACCTTATGCAGAAATTAATTTTTACTGTTGCGAAATTCAGGTGAAAGACGGCATTCTTAAGCTTCTTACATTTCAGTTCATGAGTACAATAATTATTAATTTTTTGCTGTAACCCTTCTGTAACTCCCCGTTGTAAGGGTCCGAAGGAAGAGATTCATATGCATAACTTATAAAAAATTCCGTCCTCCTGGACTAATAAAAAATGATGTGGCTAGTATTAAATAGACCTACCTTATTTCGGTGTCAACAATGCAAACATTAAAATTTTGAAATTAATATCATTTTTAACCATACGCAGAACAAAGATGATTTGCAAGACGCAGGCAGTGTATGACCATGACGGAATCAGTCTTAGTACAGCTTCAAGTCCGAGTATATCGCAAAAGAAAACAGTTCGCTTGACTTAATTCCGAAGTTCTAGTCTTAGATTACCGGCGATAGGTGGCGCATAGGCACTTTTCTCTTTCCCTCATCAGTATATGCGCAAAGAATGTATATATAGCGGTGTCCCAGATATTTTAAAATTGTCTGGTTGGACCTGCTGTATGGGCCATTCATGCTATAACTGCCTGTGATTTTAAAAATTGCAATCCCTCCCGATTCCACCGAACATGGCAATACTGAGTGAAATATGAGAAGATTTATCTGCGACCACAGTGGAAAATGCGGCTGACTTGTTGAATAATGAAATATCGACGAGGCGGATTGAATGCGTTGCCACATCGATGGGAGGGATTAATGAAAAATTAAGTACTAACGTTGATTGAGATCGTTGAACTTTTCGTACAACGCACGAGGAGATATCTATAATTCAGAAAAAATGAAAGTCTCGTGTTTAGGTATACATCCCCGAGAAAAAAATGTTTTATAGTCGTTCGAAGATTTTCTCGATTTTATATTGAAAGCGATATTGATGGATGATACTGTTTCTGAAATCTGACTCCTGAATCGGCTATTACCGGGCGCTCGTATATAATACTTTCTTCTCGATGAAACGCCGATTCCTGTAAGCGCGCATTTCGCATTCGTCTTTTTGCATGACTTACACTATACACACTATAATCGTAGACGCGATTTTACGATTCCTAATGCACAGCCATTGTCTATAATACATGCAGATTCAGCCCACAAATCATCTATATTCAGACGTATACTCTCACCGAGACCGAGCCATGCATATACACCCATAAACGCATCACTCTAATTTCGTATCTATACCGTTATACATATACATGCCAATTCAGAAAGCATCTCATCACACTTCCGAATAGATATAATATACTCTGCACATCCGGCATACCGCATTTGTTTTGAAAACGTCGATCGGCATTAATTTCAGAGATCCGCTGCAGCGCGTTCCAGATAGTCATCACGAAATTACGGCGAATCTCCCTGAGGCGCGCGAATAACCGGTTATTCATTAATTCGTCGACGTGTATATAGTCGGCCGTCGAGTGAAAGTGCGCCGCGCTTATATTCGATTGTGGTATGCCTACGCGCTCATCAACGTCGGCAGACGTCACATTGCTTGCGCGCGCGCGCATGCATATTAAGCGCCGATTTCCCGTATGTGTATACATATATGCTCTCGACGTTACGCGCTTGACTTATATAGTGCAGGACACCGTAAAATTTTATGTTTACCTAAGTGTGTAGGAAAGAGTATACGCACGCGGATCGTTGGGGAACCCGTTTTTGTAATGGGAATTTTTTGTTTTGGACATAATAATATAATCCTGTCGTTTTTCACCTTCTCGAATGATGATTGGTAGAGATTGCGGTTGGTTATATCACTAAATATTAACGCTGATGCTGATCGATATGAGTTTCGATGCTCTTGTTGACTTGCAAAGTCTGGATCGCTCTCGTCGGTGCTTTTCAACTTGTGGATTAAGTGTATTATATTTTCCAATTTTCATCGGGTTCGCATCAGAGAGCAAAGTGCTGAGAAAGAAAGGCTGCACGGCTCGGATTTTTGTCCAATTTTCAATTATCCTCGACTACCGCGAGAGTATATTTATATAAAAAAAAGTGAGCAGCCAAGATTATCAGCAACGTTTACAAGCCCGTATATACTTAATTAAAGCTTCCTTCCACATCGCGATTCAATTTTTCCCCACGCGAGCGCATATTTACACCGCAGGCTGTTGGCAAACCATTAAGCAATTGATTCTAATAGCCTCAGCCGTAATTTTTATCGATACAATAGAGATTACCGCCAGAACATTACACGCCAGAGGAGAGAGAGAGAGAGAGACTATCTCTCGGAAATTTCAAACTGTATGTGGGTCCAGTCCACCGCGGTGTATTACACACCAACAAACAGTGCATTTTTCCGAATCAAGAGACCGTCCGACGTGGTTATCGAGAGAGGATACACGTATATACGGAGATAGATTTTCACACAGACTGTATACACACATATACACCGCGATTAGCCTTGCGCAAATCGAGACAAAGTTTAGACTCGAGGCAGGCTACTCGGCCATTATTGAGATATTTATCTTGTGCGAATAGTCGATCGCGCACGCGATTAGCCGCTCGTTGCGTGAAAAGTGTATATGTAAAGAGAGGCCGTACGTGTGTCTTTTAAAGCTCGCGATTTTGCAGTCGCCTACTAATATCCCACTGCAGTTTGAGGGAGAGAGAGAAAGCAATCCGGTTGATAATCGCGCGGAGATAAGAAAAATCGTCTGATGACGACTCCATTGTTTAGTATTGTATATATATAAACGTGTTATTGCTCAAGCCGTATACAAGAAAGGACCGGTCAATTTCGACGGTGTGTCGCGCATCGATACAATATAAGAGTCTTAATTGATCTCGCGCGAGATAAACGCTTTTATGCAACTTTAATCGACGACGACGTATATCGTATATAAATGTTTTCACGAGTTGGGCGTTGCTGTTGTCGACTTTTCGTGTACGACGGGATACACACAGGCATAGTTACAAAATTCAAATGGAAAGTGCCGTCTCCGAAGAAAACAAAAATTGTATAAAAGATCCTCGTCTGCAGAGAGCGGACAATAGGCCGTCGGGAGATTCGAAAATTCACGATGATTACGCTGCACGATAATTTTTCTCACGGCGGAATATAACTGGTTTGCTCTCTGTCTCTCGGGGATTAATAGAGCCGATTCATCAGCATCGCGCAGCAGAATCCAATCCTTTGTCTCTCACACACACAGACACCGTATCGCCGTATCGTATATATAGAGACACACTGCACCAGACTCACTCGCCGGACTATATTATGTACAGCATACACTGCAAAAGAAATTAATTAGTCGTCTGAGAAGCACCTCGCCGACTCTTAGAGAAAGCGTATATAGAAAGTGTATCATGCCTTCTCTCGCATTCACTCACGTATACTCGCACAGAACTAAAACAATCCCTTTTATATGTACGTATGTTCCTTATTTACTCAATATACGCGTATATATCCATACAGTCGCGTTACTCGCGAGGTCGGCCGTGTCCACGTTTAAGGAGAGCAGCCGACGTATGTGCCAAGGGCGAGTGTAACTAGCGCAGAGCAGCGCAAGTGCAGCTCGAAGTAGTAGAGGTTTCGAAAGACAGGGAAAAATTGCCAGCGCTAGTTCTATATGCAAATGCGATGAGGTTTTAATGAAGCCGGTAACGGAGGCTTTTTAATAACGCGCTGGCTACCGCTGCTGCTGTTATTTCGTATAATACAAGCGTTTTTCGAGGGAGAGCGCCTGCGGTGTTTTTTGTCTCGTGAGAGTGGAGGTGTTGCTGCCGTCGAGTTAACTGAATATTTAGAGCCCGGAGTTTTGTTTGCTTTTTTTTTACTCTTCTGCGAAAGCGATTCTTTTCACACTTTATAATAGGAAAACGCTTAAATAGAATTAACGACGTATATCCGCGGTGCACCTATATATACAACTACTATTATAGTATGCAAGTGTCCTTTTTTCGCTATAAACGGATCGCTCTCGTGATTCTCTCTTTGTACACACACGTATATACGATAATAGCACAGCGCATAACCTTCGCCGATTCAGCGCGCAAAACAAAAGCCGTGCGCGAGAGCAAAAGAAAGGAACACACACACATACACACAGAGAGAGAGTATCCCTTAAGCAAACACGCTGAATAAGCTTCCGCAATTAATACACTCGGCGCAGCGCTACAAGCTCGGCAATTCGAATCGAAATCCGCGCCATAAATCGCGCATCGCGGAAAAAAACGAGCGCCACGAACCTGCTGCGCGCGATGCTGCGACCATTCCACAGCCATGCAGAGAGAGAAAGAGAGACTATACAAGTACCTATATATACATACACGGGACTAAGTCGGTAACAAACGAGCGAGCCAGCCTCTAATGCTCACTTGTAGACGTCAATTAATCTGCGCTTCTCTCGCACCGCATGCAGTCCTCTCTCTCTCTCTCACTGTGTTTATAAGGTATATACCTACTTATATATATAGGTACACCCGAGCAAGAGCGAGAGGCAAAGAGGAACTCGCCTCTCGACTTTTTTTTACCGGCGCGTTATTAAAGCCCGGCATGTCGCTACTCCCGCGGTTGCGTGTGTGCCCGAGAGGTATTATAAGGATGCTGCTGCTGCTGCAGTTGGGCGTTTCCGCGTTGAAGCTGACGCTGTTATAGGGACTGCGGAGTGTATATCTATGTGATGGTGTATAAGAGAGAGAGAGAACCTGCTCTCGCTCCGGAAGGTTTTGTTTTGAGGAACGAGGTGGGAGATTAAAAATGAGAGACGTGACTAATGGCTTACATTGACCCGCCGAGAGAGAGAGAAATTAAATCGAGATAGCAATCGCTTTTGTGAGACGATGCGTTATTGTTTTTCCTTTTGCTCCTGCACTAATTCATCCTTTCGAGAGATGAGGATCACGTGTATAGGAATCTTTTATTTTCAATAAGTCCGCGCACGCCGAGAGAGACGCGTGTATAGTTTTCTATTATGAGCGTGTGTTAATTTAAACCACGTGTAATAGCTTCGTAGAAACCCGTAATTTTTGCAATAGCGCCGAATGTCTAGGACACACATGTAGACGCTTATATCCTTATTTTTAATGTCTCTGCAAGCTCTCGCGAATACGCTCCGAGCTGTCGCGGTTGTTTCCTTTTTTTTACCCTCGAAACTTTTACACGTTTTTCCTCTCTCGCTCGCAGAAAATTCCTTCTGGATTCGCGTATACGGCAGTTTAGAATTTCGCGCATTTTTTTTTTGTTCTTCTACACACTTATATACTAGGAATGTCCAGGTGTAAAGTAAGCTATTTACGGCGTCGCCGCGCGCGCGAGTTTAGATTCAAAGGTAACCTAATGAAACGGAACATTGCGGGTGCGTTTGGGGTCTGTATATATATATCTCTCGGGGCAGAAGCAGCAGCGTCTCAGGGAGTTGTATTTTATCGAGTTTATCGTTGTTTTGCACGCGCGCGGCTTTCTTGCGTATACGAAATTTATGTCCAGACGTTCTAGTAGAGTAGGCTAGAGGTATTCCGCTCGCGCGAATAGCAGTACTCCATACCGGTATATATAGGTATATACTGCACGGATATACGTACGATGACAAGCAGAATGATGCCCTCGAGCATCTCTCCGCACTTTCTTGCTTTCCGCAAGCGGTAACTTTTCTTTTCTTCTATGTTTTTTTTTCTTTGCCAAGTGTATTTATGCGGCCAATGCATCACGCAATTTCGACATCACGTATACGAGTGCGCTTCTCTACGTATAGTTTGAATATATGCAAGATGCTGTTGTCGTTAAAACTAATTGTCGTTCTCGCATTAAAACTGGAAAACTGCGAAAATTCATGACGCAACTATGCGGTCTTTGGGATAATTTACATGCGGCGAACAAATAAATCGGCTTATCTCATCAGCGCGCGTGGAATAAAAAGATCCGATAAATGTCCGCGTGTTTCTCAAATTTATTCAGTGTGTGTATGTGTCGCTTATCTCCTGTACGAATCTCTCTTGTGTGTATAAGAAAGAGAGAGAAGGGAATCGGTACATGGAATCCAGATATGAATGCAGTCAGACCTCCCCAATTAGTTTCTCTCCGGTGCACGAAAAAGTGAAAGGTCACTCTTCTTTTTATCTCGCGCCTGTACTGGAGAAATGAAAATTTTCGTGTCATTCGGACAACACCGCGGCTGAAGAAGAGAAAAAAAAGCATTACCGAGCATGATTTTCACTTCTGTCAATTAGCTTGATTTTAGGTATATCGAAATATTCCTGAGAGAAGAGTTGGCCAATATTCAGTCCACCGGATTCTTTTAATTTCGCGATCGCATCAGAAATAATATAATTATAACAGCATATCGACCGGATGGCGAAACAGAAAACAATTATATATATATACTCTAACAGTAAATCTACGAACCAATCTCGCAACTTCCCACTCCATAAATCATATAGCCAACGCGAAAAATCCTCAACTCCGATAAGGCCAAAGTCGTTCGACTTACAATACACAGCGCGCAGCGCATAGACACTGACTCTCTCTGTATATATAGCTATATAGCAACCCCATTGTATATGCAATAAAGACAAGCGAAGCTCGAGCAGCGGCCAGGCCAAGTAACAGTACTCCAGCCGACTTTGCTCTCGAGCCAAGAAGCAGCAGCAGCAGCAACTTGGATCCTGTCTCCTCCTCGTCGTCGTAGCCTCTCCTATATGCACTCGCAACCTACTGGACTTTACGCTCTATAGCGTCTTACGGTACATAGACTCCCGCTGCTGCTGCTGTTGCGGCTGGACGTAAACTCGCTGATTTATCCATCATTTCCTTCTGTATAATATAGCCCGAGCGCTAAACGGACGCGTTTACGGCTTATTACATTAGGCGACGACGAGGTTAAACCATTGTGTTTATATGTCCTCGCGGTGTACGTAGTGTAACTTTTTTTCTCCCGAAAGTATATGAGTGGAAGTAGAAAGTGCATCTTCGATCGACCTGAATATTTTTTTGACCCACCAATCGTATAAGAATCACTTTTACTTAATATGCAGTCGTTAGGAGAGGATGCGTAATCATTCTGGATGATGATGATTGATGTGGATTTATCGTTCATCGAAAGTAGTCTCTAGGATTGATGATGGTCGGTTGCACTGTATATTTTTTTGGTAAAACCTGGTTTTTTTCAGTCTTCATAATGACCGAGTCTTAAGATTCACTTTTTACGATTGACACGCCGCTCGCTTTTTACGGCTCACAAAATCAATAAGTCTAATATAGAAAGTTATTTGATTATATAGAGAGCTGCACGGATTTTTGCAACATTAACCCGACGATTATAATAACTTTCCTGCATACAGTATAATCGCCGAAACTAAAACGGCGCATTCAGTATTAAATGATAATCTAGATTAGGTACGTTAAGCACGAGTTCGTAAAATACTTCCATTCCAATATAATTGACTTTATCGCGCGCGCGCGCATAATAATGGTCCGGCAGATAGGTATAACTAACGATTTCTACGAACTGAATTATATTCCTCATTTAAATTTCTCGCGGCTCTCCTTTTCCGAGATCTCTCGGCTCTACTGTGCGATGCACACGTCAATAAAATAGCTCAGTAGTATAGCTCAATATTTTCCTCGAGATAGAAAGAGAGCTTTACATTACCTCGTAAAGTCTGAGAACATACACACGACGACAATCGCAGAAACGAAAGCAGCTAATCACTCCAAAAACCATATACTGTATCGTGATCGATCTCGGCGAATTTCACCTCGATAATTACCCTCAGCACACACACTGTATATATATGTATCTATATAGTCAAGAGACTTATAAAGATATAAAGCCGGCAGCGCTAGAAAACGATATATAAATAATTAGACACCTCTCGCAATCTCGTTCTCTCCCCTGGTATATACACATAGTCTCTCGCCACACACAAATTAAATGATCACGCGGCAGCAGCTGCCCTTATCGGCACACTGCCGGGACAACACGCTCGGCCGTAATTATTATTCGCCGCGCGCATAGATCATATATGCGCGCTCGAGAGTCTATATATACATATACATACATACAAGCTCTCTGTATCTCCATCTGGACTCAAACACGTATACCTATACATACGGTATACACGGAGAGCCTCGCGGCTGAGCTATACGCAGGAATGTAGGTATCGCGCCGATGGCGCGGACGCGATAGACACCCGCGAAAGCGCAGCTTCTATATCCTGGCTCCGGTGTATCTTGGGAGCAGGTTCCATATATACACATACACTGGGAGGTTCTGCTCTACGGACTACTCCGAGAGATGTTATCGCGGGGCCTGTAGGCTCTCGGCAATTTTTTTCTCCGTTTCGAGTTGGTTTTTTGGTTTTTCGCGCACGGGATGTATATGTGGTAATTTTATGTAACGGCTTTTACTGGTTGTCGTTCGACCGGAGCTGATATCGCTGATATAAACGATCAATTTTTTTTGAGAGAGAGAGAGATCGTAGCTTGATTGTTTTGTTGGAATCGAGAGTCGCCTCTGCCTCGCATATGGCATTAATCACATTCGTGAAAACTTACGTTACGGTTGATGATTTATTCGTGTTATTATTCAGGCGATAATTACTCGGAATGAAACGGTCACTTTCCAGCTTTTCTTTTTTATATATGCATGATGAAGCCGCGTTCCTATCTGAATGATATTAATGCGCTAACCTTTTCTTGCATTAAACAACACACAAAAAGCAAATAGCAACTGATGCATTTGTACAGAGAGCTCGAGTCATGCACGTGTTTTATAATACTTGTAATGCGCGTATCTGGAGAAACAAGTTCAAATGCATCCATCATCCTGCGCGTTAAATATTCCATTCCGCGCATCATCAGAGAGACTATATAGGTATATAAGAACCGGCAATGATCAATCTTGGACTAATTCGAATCGCGTTTGAAATCTTCTATAGGTATATAAGACATACCTAGCGGGAACAATGGTGTAAAGAGCGCAGCTCATAAAACAACACCAAATCCGAGAGAGATTGAAAAGCAAGACTCACTACTCGCCAGAAGCATTTCTCTCTCTCAGTGTCCGTAGAAATTCCGCGGAGTCTTTACTTTATATTTCTCGCTACGATCTAGTGGCGCGAAAAGAAAAAGGCTGCTCGCGTTTAAGGTAATTTATGGTCCGTTGAGAGAAGATAGATTCCAGCCGCGAGATTTCTCTATTCGCGTGTGTTTATTGTATATATTTATATACACTCTTCTTTCCTCGAGGCGTCAGTGTGGGCGCTGTATAGACACAATGGAGCAAGCAAGCAAAAATACTGCAGAAGCTGCGCATCTATCAAATTATGAGCTTCGCCGCTTCTTCTTCTTCTTATTTTTTATTTTCTTGGGAGAGAGCTGCAGCCATCGATCTTCGGCATCATTAGTTACTCACTTGTCGCGTATGAGGCTTCTTGATACATGCGCGCGCGAGGGCTTTTTCGAGCGCGTCGTAATAATGCTGCGGAGACGAGAATAGCATGTTTGAATTATTAATGACGTCGTGAGGATGTTGTTGACGCTGTTGACATTGTGTACAAGATTGTTCGCGTGTCAAAACGAGAGACTTCTTTTCAAGCCACTATACACGACAATGATATACAGCTTTCAAAAAATCATTCGCTCGATCTCTCGAGAGCGTCAATATAAAAAGTATCCGCGATCTCACGCATCGCAAGCTATCTTATATACAATATGTATTATTCATGACACTACATTACTTTCGGCGATAAAATGCCACCTCAGTTTTATACAAAAGTCGTATAAATATAAAATTTCACTTTCATCCATTTTCAAAGCAGCTCCCGCGCAGTATATAGGTATATAGTGGTAGCATCAATGACCATCGAGGCACCTGCTCGCAAAAACTGGAAATGAAAATCGCCGTGACATCAAACGCGTTTTTCGCGCACCTTCGTTCTTCGTTCTTCTTCTTGTATACACATATAATACGCTCAGGCACGCGCGATCGCCTCCAGCAAGAGAAGAAAAAAAAATAAGAGCGCATGCAGTATATATAGAGGTGCAACGACGAGAGCGAATACAAGTTCAAGCGCGCCCGACTTTTTTTCCCTCTCCCGCATGACTTTTCCCTCGCGTGTGTATACTATATGTGTATACTGCATCGAGTTTCGCTCTTGCGATCAGTCCTCAATAAATCGCAGCGTCGGCGCGCTCTCGTTACATTAGCCATTAACGTTCTCTCCTGGAAGAGAGAGACAGAGAGAAAGAAAGACACAAGAAGAGGGGACGCGTTTTTCCGATAACCGCGCGCGTCTCGCGCTATAAGGCAATGTCCCATTACGCGATCTCTCGCGACTCTCCGCGATTGCATTTTACATTAGGAAATTCTAGGACAACAACTGATGCAGCGCAGAGAGATATATTAGGTGTCCGCTAATGAGGTTCTCTCTTTCTTTCGCGCAAGTTCGCGTCGCTTCTTCTCTGCACACGCGGAGAAAAAAGATACGCCGAAATCAGTCGTATAATACAGTTTTGGACTGGCCTTTCCCCCACTACTTACCGGCGTCCTATAGTCCCTGGCTAGTGAAGATAGGTGGCGCATAGGCACTTTTCGGTTCCCCTCATCAGTATTTGCGCGTAGAATGTATATATAACGGTGGGTCACAGATGCCAGAACTGCCTTCTTGGGCTGCTCGTGCTGTAACTGCCTGAGTCTGTCATTGAAACGCCTGGCACCATCCTTCTGATGTTGATTTCGACCAAGTGAAATAGAAAAGAAATAGTAAATTTACTTATAGTAAGAGAAAATTGTGTTAACATTTGTTATTTGAATGTTATTTTTAATTTCAAATAGATATAATTAAAAATTTTATTTTCATTCATTTGTACATTCATTCTAATTGCTTTTACATCTGAAACGGTCTTTAAAATGGATTATTTTTATTTTTCTTCACTTTTATTTGAATAAACTGGTGTTTTTCTGCGGCACCATAATACTTATATATTATAAACCATATTAAAGTTTTTATCTCGCAGCGCTGCAAGCATCATCAGTATAGATGTAGCGTATACTTGTAAACGCATGCTTGCAGATAGCGAGCGAGTAGAGCGCGGGTATACTAATGCTCTTACCGCATATAATACTCACAGCTCAAGGAAAAAGTACATATAATATAAGCTAGCACGCTCTCGTGAATCATCAACGCAGCTGCGCTATACTCGCTCTCCGCGTTTTTCTCTTATCGGCCGACGAGCCGACGGACGGACGGTTTATCGACAATAAAATCACCTTGATTTCCATCGCGAAACACGCGAGCGAGTTGATACAACCGCTCTCCCTCTATATATACTCCACGTACACATAGAGCTGAGTATAGAGAGACGGCGAAAAACTGGAATAACTTTGGGCTTGGCGTAGAGCAACTATGCAGACGCGATCTTTAACTAATACGAGATCTAGACATTGGTTTCTTATGCGCGCGTTTGTATATCGAGAGAACTAAATTTAGCTCGCGGAAAAAGGGGCTGGGCGGCTACGCTTTTTCGCCGGAGCGGACTGGTTCCTCCGCGGGACATTAGTGCACGAGTTTCTTATTTTTGCCGCGCGCACACACGCGAGAGGCGTTATTATAATACACGCACAGGGTGTGTGCGATCCTTCAGAAGTCTGCATATTAATCTCTTCGAAAGCTGCTTTCGAACCACGTGCACTACTCCTGCTGCTGCTGTTGCTGTGGAATTAAGGTGACAAATTCGACTGTGACCAGACGTATGAGCTTATAAGCGCGATCCAGTTCGGAATGGCGCTTTTTCTTTTCTCTTCGATCGATCGTCGTGCAGAGGAGTTTTGGTAATTAAAATTCTTTCGAGCTTGGGAGAAATTATGCTCGTCTCTGATGATGATGATGATGATGGGAGAGTCTTGCAATGTATTCTGGATATGCTAGGATTTTTATTAAGATGGTCTTTGAAACGGCGCCTGCACTGCAATAATAAAACGAGAAAGCGACGCTTTTAGGACTGGAAACGGCATAGTTAAGATTGAAGCGAACGAAAATTCTCTCACGGAAACGAATGTTATATTACTCGTTTCGAAAGTGCGCGATTGTTCCGGGTTAAACGTTTGCTAGCGCAGGAACTTTAAAAAAAATAATCATCCACTTTACTCGGAGAAAATCTTTCTCCGCGTATGTAGTGTGTAGAGCGTGCATCTTGTGACAAATTATTGAAAAACTCTCGAATCCAATTATTCTTATAATTCCAAGTAGCATGCGAAATCAGTCGTACATCAATTTGGACTGGCGGTTCCCCCACCACTTAAACTTTCCGGCTCTCTAGTCTCTAGTTAGCGAACATAGGTGGCGCACAGGCATTTTCCTACAACCCTCATCAAAATCGGTACGCAGAATGTATATATAGCGGTGTGCCACCTATGCCAAAACATCAGCCTTGTTTGACCTGCTATATACTCGAGTCGCTCATACTATAACTGCCTACCTGCTCTCTTATTTGAGCTGCTGTTACACTGCAATTGTATTTAAATGCTGTGATGAAAAAACAGCTTGAATCAAACGCTCAACGAGTAGCCGACCTCGCGCATCTCTAATTCATCTATGCGTCGTCCTCCATAGTAGCAGATAAGAGTCAGCTCACGCAGGCGCGGCCTTTCGTTAATGCGGATAAAAGTCACAAACACACACAAGCACACTATATAGGACGTTCCATAGGCGCGGATGTAAGGCGCTACAGGGCCAATCAGTGTCGCGGAGCGATAAGATCGCGCGCGGAGCGCATCTGAACGCGAGCGGGTGACGATCCTGCTGCTTTCACTTTCAGGCCTTGTCACGCCGTGGCGTATTGTGCCTACGTGCCCTGTGTGTTGTCAGCGAAAAATCTTTCGCTTTTGTCGTGTTTTCCTGCTAGAGGAATCGGCTGTACTAGCCGGAAGAACGCGTTTCGCTCTGTGGATAATAATAGATAAAAGCCGCACGTGCGCCTATGCGTGCAGTTATTTCTGCCGGTTTTACACGTTCTGGAATGTCGCAAAAATATATTCGGCATTGGATATACGTGTTTTCGATATACGAGTGGGATTCGATCGATATTTTTTTTGGAGGCGTTCATATATGTATGCGAAAGGGGTGTGTCGGATTACAAAGCGGTTTTGTTCCTGCTCGTAGCAGTATTTTAGTAACTGTAAATTGGCGAGTATAGCGGCTAACTATTATACACTGCTCGTCGATTTAGAATCGCTTATGGCTTCATGTATACCTATACTCGGGTCGTTGCTCTGCACTGTTACTTTTTTTTTTTGCTTCCGTGACATTGGCAAAAAATGCGAGACGCAAAAAATTGTACGCAGCCCATTATTTTCTTGCGATGTAGTAAAACCATCGTGTATTATTCGTAATTCTTATGGAAAACAAAAAAAATTGACCTCATCTCGTAGAAAGCCGAGAACACACAAGTGGATATCTTCATACATGCGCATATATTAAATAAGTAGATACAGACCGGATTATAGATACACGCGAACATCTCGCATAAATATAGATACATAATACTTACTCCCCGAGAGTTATATATTTGCGGACTTTGAATGCGTTTTTCTTGTCCGACGTTCCCATGAGAGATAAGTGAGGTTTTCTATACACTTTTGAGATTTTATTATATAACGCAAGACAGGGTAATTGATCCGTTATAACCGACCCTTATATACTTTGTGATAGGATTAATTCGATAATACGCCGCGAGAGAGCTTATTATTCTCCAATATTTTTTACGACATTTTATATAAACATCGAGATGAGATAAGCGATCGAAGCTTATAATGCTTTCTTTTTTTTCTGTTGCAGGTAAATTAATGGATCGCCCACGAGAAACGAGAACACGTCTCGTGCGAACATCATCACAGCGAGTGAGCGGAACTTTCTTTTTGGTCTGATATTATAAATATACATAAGCCGTTATATCATTTCGCGTGTGTATATTATACACGATGATCAAACAAATCACTCGGCGATTTTTTTCGCGCCGAGAGAGCCGAATCATGCGGGTAACTATACTATACCATAGCTATGCGGTTTCTCACACCATCAGCTCTCAATATCCACTCGCGCGAAAACCGCGGCGCTATCAAGTAAATAATCACACTCGTTTTGGCCTAGTATACACCCCAAAAAAGCAAATAAGCCTTCACATATATATTTCTAAAATACGCTCGCGCAACAAGCGATTACAGCTTGAAAATCGCTTAGCCGCGTATATATATAGAAGACAAGGCGACGGCGCGTCACGCGTACGGGGTGCCAATCACGGCTTCTCTCGGCTCTAAATCTCATCGTTTTCTCTCTCTCTCTTTCTTTCGACGTCCGAGCATTTATCCTCGCTCATTCGATTTCGACAATCGACGTGTCAGACACGTACGAGTCGAGAGAGAGAGAAAGAAAAAAATCCCTTCGCACGTTCGCACTTTATGTGTACCTGTGCGCTGTGTGGGTAATTGGCCAAGAGGTAGTTGCTGCTGCTGCTGATAGACGAACCGCCGTGAGTGTGCGTTGTTGTTTCGAAATAACAATGGCTATAGGGGAGAGAAAAGTCGGCGTTTGTTCGTTCCTTGCGAGCACACACTTTAATGGACTTTGCGTTTTCTATTACTCTGCGCGCGCGCGCGCGCGAGTTTAGAAGGCTTTTCAAACGAACCTTAGACTTTTGTTTAGCTGTTTATATATATGTTCATTGTCTATTACATATACAGCTTTTGTCAAATAAAAAGTGCAGTTTGACTTTTAGCGCGTAAACTATTCAAAGATATACATATAATTCCATCTGTCGTTGTATATAATACCGGAGCCGAGAGTATTGCGCGATAAATCATAAATAAGATAAAAGTTAATTATTTCCAAATCGAGCGAGCTTCTCTCGGCATATCAGCGAATATCCCATCAGAGAAGAAAAAATCGCGCGAGACATCGGGACCCAAGCAATTGCGCGTTTCGACCGTTTCGAAATAACAATGGGTATATATACAGTATACCCATATAGCATCGGAGTCCCAAAGAAGAAAAATCTATCGAACATCTCGCTATGTACCTGATGGCGAGGTATCAAACGCTTAATGGAATTGGGACGCATCGAGCATTGATCGGAGAGAAAGATCTCGGTTCTCGATAGAATGACGTAACGAAGGTGAATAACGGTGGGCCTCGTCTCGATCGTCGGCGAGAGAATCTCGAGAGCAGCAGCAGCAGCTGGTATATACACGTCGATTGTTGACAGACGAATGGACATCGGGCATTCTTAATCGCGATCGTTTATCGCTTCGGCCGCGCTCCGACATCGCGCCTTGTCGGACTTATATACTCTCTCTCTCTCTCAGCTGTGCGTCGAGCTCTCGAGCCACACTCTTTTGTATATAGCTATAATACTGTGTATATATATACGCGCGTCGTGCGAGAGAGAATTAATTGGGCAATTAATTGCTCGCGGAGATTAATTAATGGAATGAATTAATCCAGTCCCGCGAGAAAGGGGAAATTCCTTCGTCTTGATGGCTTCTTTTTTGTCCAACTAAATAGTGGATATACGCGGCGGCTGCATTTTTGCGTGTAAGTGTCGATTGATGCACGCGTGGAAGCTTTGCAGCCATGTTTGGGGAGGAAAGTGAAACTGGCTCGTCGCGCGGGAAGATTTAAAGATGCCTCTTGGCTGTGGAAATTTATCTGCATTCTCTGATTCACGTACGCGCGCGAGCGGGAAAAATGCCCTGGAGTTTGAAAATTCCACTAATTGACACCGACGGTTCAACACACTTTCTAATATAAGTATATAGGCGCAGTATATGCCGTGCAAATTACGTTAACATAATATTGAAAGTGCATTTCTTATATAAAATTAATTTTCTTAAGGTCAAAGCGTGCGGCGCGCATTTTTCCGCCTTCCCGCGTTATATCCAAACAAATTAATGTCAATGCGGGTGCGAGTTACTCCACTTTTTTGCAGTATATACGTGTACTTATGTAAAGGTATAAACATACATATAGATCGATATTGTATAAAAGTTGCATAAATTAGACCGAGCCTTGCGTAAAAACGGAGTTTATTCTAATTAAAAAGTGCAAGCATCCGAGGAATGTACATAGACTACGGTGAAAAAAAATCCCGAATGAGTAGACGAAAATTTCCCTCCTTTTAAGCCAGTAGCTACTGCTTCGAAAGTGAAAAGCCGAATCGAAAGTTCATGTCTAATTCATGCCCCCCTTAAAGCTCTCATTACTCGCCGACAATTAATTCAAATCCAGATGCATATTAAACGTCGGCACGGAAATGTGTTATATACGTACTCACGAAAAAAAAAATCCGCAAACACGCTCGCATCCCGAGAGAGAAAGAAAGCAATTGCCATTAACGATTGCGACAATCCTCTCGCTGCATCGGCAATTACACACTGCACGAATTCGGTTGCATATTGCGTGCGCGTAATCTAATCGAGCCGATGAAATTTCAGTCCGCACGCGACGACGAAGAATCTCTCCTCTCCCTCTGCTGCTGCTGTGGTATTATTAGGAAATTCCACTTTTCATTTCACCGCTTCTTCGGCAAAAAAAAGCACGCGACTTTTATATATACTATACACACCGTGAGGAATTCGTGCAGGAAAAATATCTTATCTCTCGACGCGGTGGCGGCAGCTTTTTCTCTCTCGCAAGACGATAATCGACGAGAGTCGATCATTCAAAGTGGCTAGACGTGGGTAGGATAGCTAAGTGTACGTCGTCGTCGGTGCTGGAAGTGCATCGCGTGCGGCTCCAGCTGAGAGCCGATGCATGTCGAGGGGGATGTCCGGAGCTGTAATTCTCGCGAGAGAGAGAGAGAGAGAGAGAGAGAACGGCGTGTAATGATATTGTTTTAATGCGTACCTGTGCGTGATGCGCCGCCGCCAACCGAGTACCTATATACGGTTCGATGTGTTCGACGATTCGTTGAGGATGTGCTCTGAGAGTTTATTATATACGCGTGTATTTTACTGTGTATGGGATGTTGGGATAGAAGGTAGTTCTGTCTCGTTTGTTATACACTCGCCAACCATACTGATCTCTTATCGGATATCAATAAGTCTTCAAGATTATATAGATAAGATTGAAATTTATTTTTCTCATATAGCGAGAGCGATTAAAAGTTGGCGCGTGCAGTGTGTATATGCGATTCGAAATGCAAATCTCGTCTGTGGCAATTACGATTAAAAATGTATCTTTACTGCTGGGAAAATTGATATCTGCGACGACGTTCAATGATTTATATCAGTGTAGGACCCCCTGTATTATAAATTAAAAATGTCCTCGCAAAGAGATACTAAAGAAACTCATTTCCGTCAATAATTCATTGCGAAATATATTTACGACGGTGTATCACGAGAGGTTATTCAACCTTTCGAAAAAAAGAACCTCACTCATAATCCAGTATAAAAACTTTCTTAACCCGAGTATGACAACTGTGTGTGCTCCAAATCAATTAACTCGTCCATATAATATTCATCCCGAATTTAACGTATATCGTGCGTAAACAAACATTGCCATTAAAATTACACCAACACTCCGTCACCGCAAAACGAAGAAATCAAAAACCCTCGCTCTCACACAGACACAAACTCGAAAAAAAATCCAGTGCGCTTATATTTACCTTTGCGGTTTTTACGTAACGCGAGAGTGCGCATAACGATTACCTCATTGAGCTTGGCGCGCGAACTTTTTCAGAGCAATATATACCGGCGGCAAGCATAATATAATCTTGGCGTCCCTGAGGTGGTCGCGTGAAAACGAGTTGCCCGGCGCCCGTAAAGAGGATGCTCATTATCGATACGACGTTTCTCGCGCGACGAGTCGACTTTAATCCACTACTGCCGCCGCCGCCGCCGCCGTCGTAGCAGTAGCTTCTGCTGAGGAGATAAGACGGCGCGAAAGACGACGTTCGTTTTCGTGGGTGTCCCCCGTACGAGAACGCGATGATGCGCTTTTCGAAAAACGAGTTCTCGAGAGAGTAGTTTTTTTTTTTTTTTTTTTTTTTGCTGATCGCGTAACTAACGAGAATAAAATTATTGGATTGCTCTTGCTTACTGATGGCATTTTAAAAGTCGTGTTTTACTTCGTGTCTGTACTATGCTACCTATACTATTTTGTGTTCGAAAGACGACGCGTATTTGTTATTATATTGTCAAGAGATTTTTAAACACATTGCTTGTACATAATTTTACACGAATGCGATTTTTTTATGTTTGTCCACGGAATTCTCAAAATTCGCATGCACGACACTATGAATTACGCGGCACTTTTCCTTCCTCCGACTGTTTAATTAACTTTAATTCTTTAATTCCTAGAAAGCATCTGGCTCTATCTCAAAAACATCACGTATATCCGTAGGCGCGCACGTGTGTTTAGCAAAATTCCAGCTACATAGAGTCGACACGATTTTATTTGTTCCATAAGCGTGCGTATTTTTAGAAAGTATAAGCTCGGGCGAGAAATCTCTTGTCGGAAATATCATAATTTCTTCTGGCACTTTTTAACCCGCGCGCGCGAAACTCGCCGCTGTGATATAAGTGCGACTTCTTTTTAACGTCACAATCCACAAAAACTCGCCGATCTTCCTTTCTCAAGACAGACGACGTTCTGAGATAACTCTCGCATATACAGTCATGCGAAACGCCTTTATTATACAAAGCAGTCACTCGTTGCGCAAAATATAATTCAAATTCGATTCTTCCTCGTCGGACAAAAACTTTCTCGAAATACAAAAAGTGCAACGAGAGACTCGCAACAAAACTCTCCGCGGCATGCTCATTGAATTCGCGGCGAGGTATAGCCTTGAAAAGCACTCGCATAATGCATATATCGTCGCAGAAAATTTTTCACGCCCATATAGCAGCGGCTCTCTCTCTCTCTCTCTCTCTGCACAATGCAGTCGCGAAATACAAAAGTTGGCCGAACAAACGAACACACGTATATATACACACAGAGAGCTGAGAGTAATCACTCGTCGGTCGGCGTTTATTAGAATTGCAAAGACGTCAGTATAGAGAAAGAGAGAGAAAAAGCTGTGGGTCAGAAAAAGTGGTGAAAAAGCCGGCTTCTCGCGCCAGCATGATAATTGGCAAAAAAGGAAGTCTCCTTTGCAGGAAAGCGCGCGCGCTCTCGCGGCCCCCTGTGTGTCTTGATGTGCTGGGGGGGGGGAACGTCGACCTCAGCTCTCCGAAGGTATTTCCACAACTGCAGCAGCCCCTTTTTTTACACGCGCCGATAGCTCGTTTTCAGGGACATCACCGCGCGTACGTCCCTGACTTTGAAAATGATGTAGGCTACTCATCCCGTGACGACGACGACAGGTTTACTGCAGTGTATATATTTTCCAACAAAGAAAAAACTCTGGCGAGAAATGTGTAGCAGGTGCGCGGAATGCCCAGTTGGTTTTTCACTCGATTTTCGAGATTTTATCGCGCGGCGACAAGTTCTCTCGGGGAGTCCGATGAACCCGCGCAGTGATGCGTGTGAGGATATATACGCGGCTACTTGGGAAAATCGTCTGCTAAGGAGAGAAGCATTGACGAGAGCGTCTATAATTACGCTGGAATTACTTGGGGGCGCGAGAGGGAGAGCGACGGCTGCTACAGCGGCGACGACGACTAGAGTTTCTCTCTCGCGCATGCTGCTGCTGCAGCTGCAATTAAAGAGTGCGCTAACTGCGCGCGCATATACGGGGTACGTTGACCGCCGAGGGAAGCGACTCTCCTATATACGTGTGTGTGTGTGTTTATATGGGAGCAGCTCTGCTATATGCCTTAGAGCTAGATTGCAAATTCGCTTTTTAGGGCTTTGTTTCATTGTTTTTTCTATACTGTGTATATATGTACCTTGCGCATCTCGGATTCATGCCCGCTGATGCTTGAATATTCATGCGCTATCCAGTAGCCCCTCTGTATACTTAAGCTTTTATATAAATAAAGTACTCGAGCGCGTCCCTTTTTTTTCGTAATTTATGACGTGGTTATCAAAGCCGAGTTCGCTTCCAATTAAATTTACATCAGAACACGCGCGTTTTCAGCCTTAGATAAATGTATAATAATACAAATTACACAAGAAAACCAAATTTTCTCGGTCGAAAGAATAATTCCTAATAATCAACTAGCGCGCAGGAATTCCAAAGTCAACGGTTTTCCGCGCGCGAAATACATAGAGCGCGCCTGCGGGCTCACTTCATCACCTATACGAGAGCGCATAGAGAGTCTCTTTTACACTCGAATATTTACCGTTTTATAAATTGTGCATTTGCCGATGCTGCGCGTATGTATATATATAGTGTCTGCGTACACACTCGTATATATAATAAATTGTCTCCTGTAGCCGTTTACCGTTAGTTGCTTCACGCGCGCGTAAAGTGCGCCGAGCAATACTCTCGAGGCTATATGTATGCGCATTCGAGTGTATTCAAATGAGCGCGCGCGGATACAACTTTTTGTCCGCACTATATAGGAAAACTGATGATAGAGCTCAGAAACGAGGAAGCTCGTGTGCTTCCAGTTTGGATCTACATTACGAGAGTTTACCGTGAAAATAACATCGAACCCACACGTTTCTATATAATGATTTAGTACAGTTCTTCATTAACATCCAAGGTTACGTTCTGTGTTTATATCCTCCAAAAAGTGAGAATAAAAAGACACGGCGTCTACGAAGAGTCTGTCTCATTTATGAACCAGGTTCATAGAACTCTTAGCGATATCCCCAAATTTATCATTCTAGTCTCGTTAAATAAACTGGTTTCTCTTGGAAGCTATATAACCTCTCTTGCGGCTGATATTCTGACGTTCGATCTCACGCTTTTGCCTGCTTTTTCCTCTCCGCGTATTCTCAGTCTATAATATACCTACTCATCTCCTCACTCTTGGCTGCCCCTATAGCTCTGGTATCTAGTTATATCGTGTCCGCGCTCACACTCGGGGTCGTTAAGTTTCCAGCGCACACAGCTCGTTGATGAAAAACTCGGCCGTCGTCGCGCCATTATATATATATACGCGGCAGCGGCCACTATACCCACCATGATACACACTACACCTTATAATACTCTCGCGCGACTATATAGGCTCTCAGTGAGCGCAAACACGATAAAGATTCGATGCTTCGCTCTGTAATCAAGTTAGCGGTTCGTTATGTCGTGTGTGTGTGTGTTGGCTTTCTCACACCAACTATGTATAGGTACTGCTGCCTAGAGCTGTGTTCGTGTATATATACGACGTGCTCGTAGTTTCAGTGTAATGGGGTGTAATGGGGCGAATTCCGAGGCAAATTTGCTGCTGTCGTTCAGTTTGTCTGTGTATAGTATAATGATGAAATACACACACAAGTGTAGGGGGGAAAATGAGGTGCGCGAAATAGTGCGCACGTGAGACGAAAAAACTTGTCTTGCGTTTATAATACAGCTGCTATGATTATAGACACGTATTGGAGTTAGATTGACTCGATGATGAATTTTATAGCGATACTAAATCGGCCGTTACGATGAACCAACAAAGCTAATTGGTGAGTCGTCGGCTTGTGTATTGTAATTTGAGTGAAACGACTTATTTCGTGTATACAAAAAAAAAATTAACCAACCTGCACTCGGACACTTGTAGATTTTTTAGCAGCTGACATTAGCATTCCTGTGTTTATTCGCCGCAATATGATTGTCGTAAGCGGGCTGCATATGGTTACAATAAAAGAAACAAAATTTAATCATACCCCCGCTACGTAATTGTCCTCATTAGCGTTTAATTTAAACTGCGCGCGAAACGTCAAAAACGTTAATTAAAAATCCACTCGCGCGGTTTTTCAAGCGCCGTCCGCAACTAATTTGCAAAAAGACCGCGAGCTGAGAGTGATTCTCTTTTGACAAAAAGCTCTCTTCAGCTTCTTATAAATCTACGATCAAAGATTAAACCTTACAATTCTTTGTCAGAGTAAAGATAATACGCAGCTTATTCCTCCAACAAAATCTAACGCGAACGATCGCGCAATATCTATATTACTAAATATACACGCGCGAGTGCAGTCATATTTGAAAAACGAGTTTTCGCGGTGCCGCTCGTATACACACACACGTGCATAAGGTAATTGCTTTAATGACCGCTTTCTTGTGCGGCCGCGACACTCGCGCTATGCGCATTAAAAAGTCCTCTCTCGGCGGCTTTGCTCTATAGAGTGCTATATATACAACTCGTCTCTGTGCAGTCGCAGTGCACTGTAGACATACACAAAAGCACGTAGCGCGCCTGTACTCGACGATTAATAATAATATACAAAAGGAACGTTCGTTTCGGATATTAATTACTGGCACATACACACTGTGTGTGTTGTATACAGGTTGTCCGCGCGAGCGGTAATTTTCGTGCGGCGGCGTTTGTTGTAGAGCTTGAGCAATTTCGGCAAGGTGACGAGGTTATATGCAGCCGGCTATTTAATTGACGATATTTTGCAATCTATTAATTTTGCGCTTTACTCTCTCTCTCGCACTGGGATATGACGCAAAAAGAAGTTTGATGATGCTTTTTATTATTCCTTTGTGCAGTGTGTCTTCTATTATACACGAGAAATTGAATTAGCTTCGCTCCGAGAGCGCGTGTATACTCATTAGCTCTCTTATATCCAATAAGTTAAGTACACGTTCGCGTGGAGAGAAAAACTGCTCGATCAATGAGGGACTATAAGGGGAAAAATTCCGAATGCAGAAAAACGCATCCGACAGTACGAATAAGTAGCCTCTATGCTGTACACTCTCCTCATCAGCGCAAACGTCAAGCGCTAATGGCTAATGGCGCACACTATATAGCCTACTCCGTCAATTAAGCCGCGGTTCGAAAATAAAATAAAAATAAGCGACGACTCAATCGAAGACAAAAGCCGGCAAGGGTAAAAACTACACTCGGCTAGAACTCGCGTCTATGTCTATATATACTACTAGTAGTTCATTCTCTCTCTCTCTCTCTCTCGGCCTTGAGGCACCTCTCCAGGCTCTTGTTTTATTTATCCCCATTGACGACAGGAAGTCATTACCGTATGCAGATTCGCGTAGTCCACTGGCGCTGGGGCGCAAAAAGAAAAAAAAGAGCCGAGGGAAAAGCCGCGCTCTAAACGCCGCTCTCGCACATGCTGATTCAGCGCAATTTGCTCTGGCCCACTATATAACGTCGCGCTTCTGCTGCCGTGGGTATATACCTATACATAAACACACTCACGTGTGTGTTAGGTAGTATACCTACGCGTATATATACCAAGCAAGAGAGCGTGCACTTATATACGTGGTGGCGGCCGTGTGACCGGTCGATGAGCTCTCTGCTCTGCGGTGAATCTTGAGAGCTGCAGTTTTTGGAATTTTTCTGCGAGGATTATATGCACATCTATAATGATATACATACACACACACACACGTACATCGAGAGAGTAGGAAGGTATTTGGGATTTTTTAGCTCCATTTGTTCGTAATTTATTGGCTAAAAGTAGGCTCATTATCCTATTACCGTTCGCTATGTGTTGGGACTAGTAAAGCGGGTAATGGGGATTTAACGAGCGCAAGAGAGCGCACCACGTCGCGTTATTATCAAACCCGGAAGTTACATCAGCGCAGCGAGATGTCCGATGATGAATAGACGATAAATATAGCGATTGTTCGCGATCTGGATACAGATCATTTTCTAGAAATTCCAAGATGTTTCGATTGTTCGAGGCTAGACCGTGTTTTTGTATTATCTCTTGGAAAAACTACATCCATTAAATTTATCTCCCCCTCGAGACACGGCGAACTTTGCCCTGCGCGCGCATGAATTATCTCTCTTTGCGAAGAAATAGCAGCAACACCTCCGTATATACACTAATGGAACAGCATCGCTACCATTCCTGATGCACCTATAGAGCATCTTCAGTTTTTTCTTCAAATAAAATGTTTTCGTTGTTCGCGTAAAAAGGAGGTGACTTTTAGTCTACACCACAAGAGATGTGTAATACTCACTCGGCGGTCGAGGAGAGATAAGCGCAAGTAGTGTGTAGGTGTATATAAGCCGAGTGAGAATGGGCTTTCGAGGCGACAAATGAAGGTTCTATACGCGATGCTGATAAAAGGACGGCAGTAGGGTGTGCAGATGGCGCGAGGTCGCGATCGATTGTATAACTACTGCTGCGGTATGGGTTTTATGGGCTTTTAATGCAGCGATCAACTCCGATGCTTGGAATGAGTTCTGCTTAAAAGGACATAAAGCTGTGCGGGATAAAAATGCTGTTGTTCTATTCTTAGGAAAATGGGAGTGATCGTTAAGAAACCGAGAGTGTAAAAGTCGGATTACCAATTAATTGTCTTTCTGTACCTTTTTCTGCTTTTCCTATTTCATTTATAAAATCGTAAAGATCCCATCTACGGCATATTTTTTTAATTACATCTTTCTCCTATTACCAGCTAAATTGGCTGCAGACCCTACTCTCTTGTATCCAAATTTCGATCTCGGCCACAATTCGTGTATATTATCTCATTACAAGGATTTTTTTTCCAAACAACACACAAAGCTCCTCGTTCACGTAATTTCGCTGTCTCAGCTATATATACATATAAACAGCTACAGCCGTGTGTGTGGATATTATAGTCACGTCTCTTTATCCACTCTCTCATCTACATAAAAATCATTAATAATACAAAATCCCATCCAGCAGAGCTTCTTTCTCGTGTGTGTGAGTCAGCGAAACACACGTTGTTGGTATCCGTGCATCGAACTCTCTTTCTCTTCACAGCAAGCGAGAACATCGTAATAATTGGGAAAAACTGCCTAACATACACACAGTTTCATCCTTGGCTCGACTACACTATACAAGTCGATTACGATATATACCCCACTGGCGCGTGTGAGCACGTGCGCGAGCTGTTACGTGCGATTACACGTACATATACGTGTATATATAGCATAGAAATATAAAAAAAGCCCGCAGGAGAGAAGGAACGAGGCATTATTCCTATCGCTCGCGCGCGAGCGAGGAAAGGAGCCTTCGGGCTATAACGCTCTCTGGGCATTATTCTCTCCATTCTTGCGTCTGATAGATAGTCGATGGGACAATGAGATATGAAAATGCATATAGCTATATATACGCTACCGCGCGCGCGAAGATTGAAATCGTGTGCTGTGCGCATATAGAGGCTTGTTCTGTACAGCCTATAGGGACGAGAGAGAGAGAGAGAGAGAGAGAAAAGGATAGCGCGCTTGAGATTTAGAAAAATCCATGCGGCTAAGCGCGGACGCGGCTGTATATAGAAAAATCTACTGAGATAGGCGCAATATTTATAGAGGCGACCCATAGATTTTCCTTCCTCGCTCGCGCGCGTTCTCATGAAGTCTAAGTCTGCACTTGTGCCTCCCAGCGAGAGATATCCCTATGCGCTACTCTCGCGCGCGCGCTAATAATAATGCTGGGTAATAATAATGACGCCGCGCGCGCGAGAGGGAAGGGAAGGAAAAATGGCCTTCTTATTAACTCGCCAGCAGCGGCGGCGGTGGCTTGTAACGCATGAGATATATTGCGAACGTTATATGCGCGCAGTAGAGCCATTAATGATGAACATTGATTGCGCGCGCGCGCGAGATCGTTTTCTCGTGTGAGCTGCCGCGCGATCTCTCTCTCTCTCTCTGTGTGATGGAAGGATTCGATCGACAAGGTCAGCGTAGCGCGCGAGAAATACAATATCTATATATACTGATGTGATAGCTGCTGCTGCTGCTTCTTGATTGAGGAAATGGAAAAAAGCCGATACGCTGATTAAATAATAATCGATGAGTCAAGCTAGTCAGGTCTATTGTTAGAGAATGGTGGAAATAAATCTTTCAGCAGCCATAGTGAGAGTATAGATTTCTACCGATTTTGTATGTGACCGGTAGCCCTAATTTAGATTCTAAATTGATGAGATTAGCTGGAAAAGATATTCTTGCTGTTTTCAAAGCTTACAACCTGCTCACTATTGTTTTGGCTTGTCAAAAAAGGCATAAAAAATATTGCGCAATTTATATATGTAGACGAACCCATTAAAAAGCTATAAAGAAATACTTAGAGCGCGCGCGATTTTCACTATTCATAAGCTTCATACCGTTGACGGATGCGTTACTAAGATCGAGGGCACGTCGAACTCATCAAATAATATGATATCACGCGCTCTGAGATGTCCATCCGCGGATTGACGGGAAATAAAAAACGCTTTAAGAACTATAAAAAAATACTTACCGATTTTCAATCTCGTGATTTGCTAATAGAAACGAGAGTATACATAATATATCGAAAAGCGATCTCAGACATCAATCTGAGTGTTATATACACACTGCGCACAGACTGTGGGATCGAACAATAAAAAACGAATTAAAAAGTAGGGGGGGATATACCTATACATAGGTATACATGTACGAAAATGTTTGTCGATCTCGCGGCGGCCGGTGTATATCAAGCACCATTAGGAAAATACCGAGAACGTATTTTGATTGCTGTAATCGCGTCAAATCAACGTCGAATCATCGGTATGTACGCTTATATACACATATAGAGTCCAGGAGAGTAAAAGTCAAAGTACAATAGTGAAAGTCCGAACGATAAACAAAATGACTTGCAACCGAGAGATAGAATTATCGAGCCTCGTCTCAATCGTCGTGTAATTGTGTAGAGTGTGAAAAAGTGGCCGTAGTTAGTCCAGGTGCTTTTGTACGCGAACGATATATATAGTGTTGACCAATTAATCAGCACTTTTGTATTAGAATCAAAGCTCCCTCTCGTATAGATCGCCTGATCAGGTGTGTATATATGCACGAAAATTGAACCCGGCCTGTAAGTGTAGGTATATATAGAAAGTAATTTCCTTATCAAAATCTACGGAAAATGAGGCAATCCGGTGATAGGATAGGATAGTAGAGTTAACAGCGGTGATTGCATAGCACACTATACCCTGTATATTATATATATATATACAGCAGGTGATGAAATATTCAGTTAATTTAAAAAAAAAAAAAAAATCAGTGCATCTACCAGTAGGCGACGATCTTTGCAGGTTGACTATGCCGTCAGTATACGCGAGAAAAGGAGGAGATACGCGCGAGCGTCTTTCCTATATATACTACTCTATACGGGTATTACGTGCTCGGGGGTCTATAACCTAGGCAAGGAAGAAGGGACTCCGCGCGGCCAGCCGAGCATGAAGGCGTATAGCTATATATGTATATATATATACAATACACAGCCATGTGGAACGTACGTATATACAGGGGAGCGGAGGCCTATCATCTTCTTCGCGCGCGGCGTGCACACCCCGAGGCAACTGCGATGAATGAAACATCTTGGGTGATATGCGTGCGCTGCGAGAGGATTGATGCGCAGCTTGATAGGAAACAAAGGGTTGAATATGCTGTATGGGCTGAGAGATTTCGTGGATTCGTATATAGCGTCTGGGAATTCGAGGCGGGAAATTAAGCGATATCGTATATTTCTTCGAAAAATATATAAACTGCGTGATACCGTGTGTCTTGCCGTACCGGTACCTCATCTACTTAAACACGCGCCGTAAGCGTTACGTGTAAAATATTACGCCTATATATGATTTTAATCAGAATAATAATTCACAGTCGCTCTCACATGACGACGTACATATTATTTGAAATTTCAGGTTAAATCAAGCTGCAATGATAACGAGGGTAAAAAAAAAAGAATTTCGAAATTCCCGAGTAACTCGCGAGGAAAACGTGCGCAGCACTCGGCCAAAGCCAATTCACATCCCTTTCGCTCTCGACTCCGGCCATAATACCCCCTCGCGGCAGGAAAAATTTTCACTTTTAATGTCGTTCTAGCAGCAGCAGCAGCAGGCCAGGTAGGAAAACTCGTGCAAGCCTCTCTCTCTCTCTCTCTCTCCTCGTGCAGAGCGCAATTACAGATGGCTATTTCTCGGACTCGAGCGAGATTCCTCGCTCTAGCTCACGTAGAAGAAGAAGAAGAAGCGGTGGCGGCAGCTCTCTCTCTCTCTCTTTCTCTCTTGTATGTGTGTGGTGGAGTATATAGAGAAGTAGCTGCAGTGTGGCGATCCACGGCATGTGCTGCAGCAGCAGCGAGTATTTCTCCGTTCATTCCCCCCTTTCCTGCCTCTCTTTTTCTTCCTCTCTCCCTCTCGCTCTTTCTCCTTTCCTGCTGCTGCTGCACGTTTTTCCCCCTTTCCGCGGACGAGCGATTCCAGCAGCAGCAGCAGCAGTAGCAGCAGCACACAGTCAGGGAAGCCGCCTCTAAATCAAGCCGCGACGTTTCCCCTACGTCACACCGTATAGAGAAAGAGCTTCTTTTCGTGCGCAGCTATACTACGATGGCAGGAATCCCGCGCGCGCTTCCGAAAGGATACGACAGAGACTGGCGGCTGTGTGTATACGTATATACATTGAGAGCTTGATTTCCAAAGCGCGAGAGAGAGAGAGTGAGCCGATCAATTAGCCGTACCGGTGTCGCGGCCTGCTACGATCGGACGTTGGGACACTTGCGCGATGGAAAGCCGATGGGGCTGCAGCTATGGTGGGAGGATGCTTTTTTTATACCTTTCGCGCGCGCGCGACCACTTTGCGCGGAGGAGAGAAAAGAGGCGTCTGAGAGACTGCGCGATGGACTTTGGAGAGATGAATGTCTTGGGTGAAAGTGAGATTTTTTTTTGTCTGGGGAAAAACACGTGTTTCCGATATATTCTCGATGTTCTCACGGTATACGGTCGTTGCTGCGGATGCGTCGAGTATAGGATATCTATCTCTAAATAGTTCAGTTTCTAATCGATACACTTGATTTATTGATTTATTCTTAATGAAAATATACCCTTGTTTGGCCTGCAAATTAGGCCGCCTCATGCTACAACTGCCTGAGTTGTTTATTTCGGAAATCATATATATCTGTCGCATCTACAGTATAATTTTTGGAGTATATATATTATAAATATTAGAATGAGAAATTCTTTCTAAATATAGGTATTCTAAGTATAGTTGATGCCATTATTTGTATGCCACTGTCTACTTTAATAACGGCAGGCGTGTTTTTCTCTCCATTTATATATACGCATATTCCAGACTGCACTCGACTTTTCACACCAACCGATCTCTCCTATCACACGCAAATCCCTGCATACCATAAAACACACGCTCAACTGCTAAATCTTCATAAATTCAGCTCTTTACACCACTTCGCGTAATAAAGTTTATAATAGCTGGCTTGGTTGAAAAACAATCAGAGTAGCTGGAAGTTTGTGTGTTGCACATGACTGCTGCAGAGAGGATATCTCTGCTGCCAGTAGCAAAAGGCGCGAGAGGCTCACGCATACATTACTGTCAAAGAAAAGCCATTTCGCAGCTGAAATATCGCCGCTTTTCTTCTTCGGCCTGCGCGCCATAAATGCATAAATCAGGGCTGCCGCGCAAGCTGTCATAAAAGTATATTCAATTTTTTACCCTATACACACTGCACAAGCTATGTTCATATACATAGAGAACGTTTCGACGAGGTAAATCACTCCTTCGAGCAGCAGCAGCAGCTGCTGCTGCAATCGAGGAGACGCTCCGATGCTTCTCCAAATAAGCGACAATGATATATCCGCCAAAAAAAAGGTGAACTACATAAACGTTATTTCAAAGTGAGAGAGAGAGAGAGTTTACTCGCGCGTGGATCAAGATAATCTAAAAGTTGCGCAAGACAAGAGCTTCTCGTCCCCTTGAAAAATCAGCTCTATCTCAGCGTAACGCCGGCCGCATCTGCGCATATAATTACCCCTCGGCGACGACGACGACGACGAACTTAAAATCCCATCTCACGTAGTAGCTGCTGCATCGGCTCACGATTACGCGGCACGCCGGCGAAATGCAAATCGCGGAAATTCGCCATTAGCACCCGAAGAATTTCCCCCACCCCCGAGAGCACACACGTCTCTCTGGCTTCCGAGTCCCATGGAATACCAACAATGCAACAGCAGTAGTGCAGCATCGGAGACTCGCTTGCACCCGTATGCTCGTCGTTGCGCAACTCTTATGCGCGCACGCCGTCCGCGTACGTTCACCTTCGCCGCCACCGCTGCTGTATATACTTTTCAGGTGCGTATCTCTCTCTCTCTCTCTCTCCGCGAATAAGAAGAGGAGGTAGAGAAGAAGAAGAGAGAAGCGAGGAAGTGAAAATCGGCAGGTGATCGGGCGGGTGCAGCGCAGCATCTGCTCTCTGATCCAATTTACGAGCCGCGGCCCATTGTATGAGCCCCTGCGCGCACAGGCATTCCGCGGCAGGTGGACTCCTCGTAAATCTGCGCCTCTCTCTCTCTCTCTCTCTTTCTGCTGCTGCTGCTGCAAAGCGCTTCTTCCCTTCTCGGAGAGGAATGACGGGCTACGTACTACCGTACGTACCTATATACAGCAGCAGCAGCGATCTTAGAAGCTTAGAGCTGCCTGAGAGAGTATACTATATAGCTGAGGCTCTCACTCGACCTTCGCTGTATACGGGTGCGAGCGCTTCCTGGAAGTCCATTAGTTCCGTTTGAAAGTGCAGCGAGGAAGAGGAGAGAGAGAGAAAGAAGAGGCAGCAGCAGCTTCTCTCTTGCAGGCTCCGCTTATTTTCTTATCTGCGTGACTGCTGCTGCAAGAGAGCCAATGCCCGGATGATTTTCATTAGATCCACCTGCCGCTGCACACTACTCTCGTCCGGTTTGCTACAGGTTCTAGGAGGCTATCTTACTATCGCTGATTTTCTAGGGATGATGCCAGCAGAACTAAGGAGGATGAGCTCTCTCGAGAGAGAGAGGGATTGTTATACCTTTGATTTGCCTTCGAGATCTATCTCATCTAAATTGCCTCAAGGGAATATAAAGGATGGCTAATGACTAATTAGTTCGAATCCGAGCTCATATACTATATACCTATATACTCCAGTAAAAGTATCGCAGAGAGAGAATGTTTCTCGAAATTTTATTATCCCATCTTGTTCTGTAAAATTCACATGTATTACCTGCTACAGACCAGCTCTCAACTTATGATCTAATATACCGATCAAATGTCGTTTTTGAACTTTTGTAGGTTACAGGGTTGCGTGACATAATTACCACGAGACGGACGTAACAGTCTAATAAAAGTTGCCGAATCGACGTATAATTTCTCTCTCTCTCTCCTTACTTCCACACAGCGCTATATATACAAAACTGTCGCTAAATTCGCGAAACTCGCATAACTAAATCACATTACCCAACCGCGGCATAATGCAACGTTACATATACACACGAAGCGAGTCTAGCGATCATTACATAGTATATTTTACGTGCTCGCGCTGTATATATATAATAATAATTCGCGAGAGTCTAACGCACGTAACAGCTACGCTGCAGTTAAATAATTTGCGAGATATATACCTAATACAGCCGAGAGTTGCATAAACTAGATGCGTGAGCGTATATTATGCGTGTGTATAAAATAAACGAATTAATTACTCCGGCCAATCGGAGGCAATGTCAGGGTGTACACAATCCTGAGGGTGGGATCTCGAAGTGAGGAAACGCAGTAGTTTCGAGTAGTCGAGTGTGGCAGTACACTTTGAGTCGCCGTCCGTATTATCTCGAACGAGAACGATCGCGTGTTTCTCTTCTGGATGTATAGTGTGTCTTTAGCGATTCATGTGTATATCTCTGACTCGCGAGAATGACGAAGATCGGTAAAAAAGCGCCGCCTCTTTTCTGGTTCAAAGGTGAGTTTTTCCACGCTTCGTTTTATGATAAATTCCTCTTGTATAAAGAGAAAATTCCTGAGCTGGAATTTCACATCTCCTCGTCTTGGCTATATAAAAATCCTCCGCTTTGCAAGCGTGTATATGCAAACATTTAAAGCTCAGCAGTATATGCAATTAATCAACGCGTAATCTAGATGCAATTTAGTCGCATGCGAATAAGAGAGCGTATAATTCTGCAGCGGTCGCCCCCTAGACTAATTAAAACAATCCGAAGAATTCGAAAACAAGAGCACAGCTTCTACTCCGCGATCCTATCGCTCTTTATAATCACTCCTACGATCAGCTCTTGCAACTCTACCGAATACCCGAAATTCCAAATATATATAGAAGCGCACGTATATAATGGTGTACACGTGTGTGTGTATATATATATATATATGCTATACTCTATTGTGACATCCCTGTATAT